>JAVYIG010012144.1:0-55655 GCA_035222895.1 Strongylocentrotus droebachiensis | reverse complement strand
AGAATAAGAAAAAGAAGAGAGGGAGAAATGGAAAAAATTGAGAGGAGAGAAGGAAGGAGATAAACAGATAAAAACAGAAGAAACAAGACAAACAACCTTCAACATTTACTAGCAAACATTTAATGGTGTAATCTGAAATGTTCGACACATACTACGTGCGCGATTCTCCGTCATATGACTTCAATCGTATCCTGTTTCAATAAACATACTGGGTAGATAGGAGCAATCCAGACACGATTACGTAATCAAGTGATTAATTCATCTACAACATTATCAAATGTAATGCAAGCAAATGCGGCCTGTTGTCGATTAATTACTAAAAATATTTCACCTGTTATGGGTAGCCGCCGTCGATGAGCGATCAATTTTGAAATCATGCCAGGAATAGTTTTGCCTCGTCCCATTTCACAGTTTGCGCCGCCATTTTGGAAATAAAACCCGCTGTTGTTTACTGGAATCATGTATTGCGTCATTTATAATTGGAATATCGTGAACAACGGTGGGGATAAGCGGTGGATAGGGTGTTTGTTGGCCAGACAAGGCCCTAAAATAAAGCAATACGGGTACTTGGAAGATTATCTTTTCAATGTCTAAAGAGGCGGGCTGTGCTGTTCGGCACCTGTTTTGTGGCTTGTCTGCGCGAGCGTCGAGATTGACAATCTGCAAGTGGCGTTTTGTTGGCTGTCAAAAAGGGATCCAAATGAGTGGTTCAAGTGACTTGGGTTGTTTTAGAGGTTGGATGAGGGTAAGAATCGGGTGGGGTACGGGAAGGGGAGCACGGATTGAAAGGATAAAGAGTGTGCCTCAATATAGTGAGTTTGGCCGACGGGAAAATAAGTCAACCTGATATGTGTACCTACAGACAAGGGAATTTGGAGGGGAGGATTTAAAGACCATTTAAGCTGATTTTCTTCATTTTTCACAAGCTGTTTATTCTGAATTGCAACATCATTCCTTAGCGTTGCTCAAAATTTAAAAAAATGTTTATACAAATAATTGGAAACTCCCGTTAAATATTAGAATGGTAAGATGGAGGGCCAAAAGGGAAAGAACTGTGTGACAATCAGGGTGATTAACAAAAGATGGCTAGTAGGATGACGAAATAGAACAGAAAGTGTTACGAAAATGATGGAGAAAGGGTGACGAAAAGGGTGACGAAAAAGACGGTTAACACCGTGATGAAATGGAAAATAAAAGACTGAAAGAAATAGAGACGATATGGATGACGAACATGTTTATGTATAGAATGAAAACATGGGGACAAAAGGATGAACAGAGGGACGAAGAGAATGAGGAGCAGGGAGAGGAGGAGGGCGAACAGACTGACGAATAGGGTGACGATAGGGTGACGATAGGGGTGACGATCAGTATAACGATTAGGGTGACGATTGGGTGACGATCAGTATAACGGATAGGGTGACGATAGGGTGACGATAGGGTGACGATCAGTGTAACGAATAGGTGACGATAGGGTGACGATCATTATAACGAATAGGGTGACGATAGGGTGACGATCAGTATAACGAATAGGGTGACGATAGGGTGAAGATCAGTATAACGAATAGGGTGACGATAGGGTGACGATAAAAAAGAGGACGAAAAAGGTGACGAAAAAGGATGAGAAAAAGGGTGACGGAAAAGGGTGACGAAAAAGGATGATATTATGTAGTGACGAAAGGGATAATCTAATCGAAGAATAAGGTTATATGATAAAATGGTAGCGAAAAGGATGAGACGGGAAGCAGATTGGTATACAACAATCAAAGCAAATATACCCTTGTCCATTTTCACTCAATTAAGGTCCGTTTGGGGTTATACCAAAGTACATACGTCATAGGCCCTAAGCGAGCGCGGAGAAAGTTCACAAAATCTGGCTTCACCCCTGCGTTACCTATCACCAGTACTTCGAATACACTGTATGTGGACGAGATGAAGCAAGGATAAGATTTAAGCGATAATAAAGATGGAGAAAATAGGTATTACACGGTAACTGGCAGGACAGAGACCTCTGGGAAAACCTTCCCCAAATCCAAGGAATCTTCATATTTTATGTCTTATCCGATTGGAGCCGTCAGCTCCGCTTCTCCAATTAAAATCAAGAGAGAGTTGGAAAGAAAGAAAGGCGATGGGACAGGGAAAGAGAGAGAGAGAGAGAGAGAGAGAGAGGGGGGGGGGGGGAATTTTTTTGTTAAAGTGAGTTACTGTGTGGCCTATTGCCCAACTGAAGATATTTATATCGTGACTTTACTTCTCCTTTCCCTATCCTCCACCCCTGACTCGTTCTGTTGACCGTTGTCCCATTGTTTTTCTGTAAATTTGTTCTTCTCCCCCTTGTCCTCCAACTATTCCTCTCTCTTAATTTCTCTCTTCTCTCTCTCCCTCTCTCTCTCTTTCTCTCTCCCCTCTTTCTCTCTCTCTCTCTAGTCACTCTACCTGGTGTCCATTTCTGTCTATCTATCTCTTTATTTCTCTCTCCCCTCTCCTTCGTACTCTAAGCTCACATTACCTCTTCTCTTCATACCAATGTTATCCTTTATCTGGAATGATGTTCATCTGTTCACGATGTAGTGTCTCTCAGCTCCTGGTTTTGACCTCAGTAATTCTTAAACGAACATTTCCTTTGGAGGGGGAAACGGCAAAACGAATTTAGGAAATCTAGACAGACCGCGGGATTTCTCTCACATTCCTTTTCTTCCTTTCCTTCTCTCCTTTTCAATTCTTTCTTTTCTTATTGACTTACTCTCTCTATCTTTACAATTTTCATCTCTTGCCCTTAGTCGTGGAAACTGTATTTCCGTCAATTTTCTGTGCCCCGTCCTTTTATGTAACTTATCCACCTCTCTCTTGTATACATATCCCTCTTTTATCCATCTCTCTTTCTCTTTCTCTATCTCTCTCTCTCTTTCCTATTTCTCTTTCTCGCTCTCACTCATTCACACACCTTGTACTATCATTGTTCTGCCTATTGACCCGTTAAATGAAAGAGATGGGAAGGCCCTCTCGCCTCCCTGATGTTTGAAAGCATCCTTTCAAGAAGTAAGAGGATTAAGCTCTTCCCTTCCTTCTTTACTTTTGTTTTACTCTTAAGATTTTCTTATTTCGCTTAACCCCATCATCTGTCACGTCGCATAATGCCAACAGACATAACAATCTTCGCATAACGTCAGCGAAAGCCTCTTAACGCTCCTAACATGACGGGAGATTTTTTTCTTTCTCATTCGGTCCGAATCGGAGGAAGCAGCCTTAGATTCAGGTGTCTGTTTCTTAATCTACCATGAAAAAATATGACGTTATTCCCTGCTAATCCTGCCTTTAGTTCTTCCGTCAAAGACACAAAAACAATGTCAAAGCTATCAAATTTCATTATTTTCATGACGATTAGCATACAGAGGCGAGAATAGAAACTTGCTCCATCATCATAGCGACGTCCAATTTAGAAATATGGACTTAGGTGATCGTTATCAATCTCATCGCGAGCTCGCTGATGATCCGTCTGACTTTACTTGAACAGTACGTTTGAGAAGGGAAGCATTTTTTATGAAGTGATACAACTAAGCGAAAATGAGGTCAACTTCAGAATGTTGCGCAAGGTTTTTCTTTTTCTGATAGACGTTTTCACTGCCATGATCGCCTTCGATTGCCGTCTCGATTTTGTTTGATATTTGTTGAATTTACTTTGTGATTGGTGATTTTTTGTTTTGATTCGATCTTCAAGTTATGTTTCTTGCATATGATATTACTGTTCTCAGTTATAATATCTTATGGTCATTCAACCATCTTTTTAAAAACTTGCCCTTTCTATTTTCCAGTATGTATTTAAATCTCCAATTTACTACCTTCTATTCTGTTATGTCTTTTGTTTCTTCTTCTGTCGCCTCTTTACCTCGTTTCAGCTCTGTATCTCTTTTCATCTTGTATTATCTAGGAATAACAATATAATAATTATACATATTTCTTTTAAATCTTTTTTCTACCCCCCCCCCCCTCCACTTCTCGTTATGAAGATATGATCATGAGTTGATTTTTACAAAATGGCGCCTGAATGACGTCACGATAACCCCCTTCATTCATCGAACTCCCTATATAATCGTGCGTGATATTCAGCAGGACCCGTCTATCATCTCTCGGCGAGGTCAGGGCAGGATGCTCACAGTCTCACACGGGGAAATCTTTACTCCATCTCCAGAACAAATTTCCACAATGCCGTTAAATTTGTGATATTTCCCTCTTCTACACCCCCCCCCCCCCCTCTTCGATTCTCTGTCTGGGATACGTTGGTAACTATATCTATATAATTTCTCTTCCTTTTTCTCTTTATTTTCATGCTTTTCCTCAGAGTTCTCTTTATCTAATTGACACCCCCTTCTGTCTCTTTTTCCACCCCCTGTCTCTCTCTCTCTCTCTCTTTGTATATCTGTCTCTATCTGATTTTGTGTTTAACAATACATTGTATCTCTGTCATGAACAACCAAATCTCTAGCCTCGTTTTCTTGCCTTTCTTGATCTGTCTCTACTGTCTTCTGTCTACCCTCTGTCTCTTTGCCTTTGCCTTTCTCTTCATTTCATTATAATTTGTTTCTCTCTCTCTTTTACTGTTAGTACATATTATGTTCTCTTCTCCTCCCTGCTTGTGTGTGTCTCTCTCTGTCTCTGCCTCTGTCTTTCTCTCACTGTTTGTCTGTCTCTCCTTCTCTTCCCTCTCTATTTTCCTCTTTCTTCATTCCATCGAACCTTCCTCCACTCAGTAGAAAAATCCCTTTCTGACTTGCAAACGATCGACGTCAGTAGCTCTCTGAACCCACTTTACAACCACATGATTCTCAGCCCCGGTTTTCATTTGCTTAAATTTCCGCTGTTTGGTCGCTTGAAAACAGACCGAGACAGTCAAAAGAACGCAGGGTTTCACGACCAGATGAAAGGAGTACTGTTTTCATCAGCTCGAGTTTGCCAAATAACCAGCTATTTTAACTATCCCGGTCACAAATTAGCCAGTTAATAAGCGTCTTCATCAGCCCGCAGTTGAACAGCGGGATATTTGGTCGAGAAGATATCCCGAGAAATGTTGGTCTTCTTTCCAAATTATCCCGCTATTTGGGAAATAGAGGGCTAAATTCCATCCGTTCGAGCTAGTTTGTGATGAGCGTATCGGTCTGGTCAAAACGTAATTTCGAGCTTCGGGAAAATATCCAGAGTCTGTACAAAGAGGGATAGGTTGAAAAAAAGAAGCCATTTTCGTAATGTAATCAAATTTAATGCACAAACTTTGTGAATTGCATACATTACGTGTTGTTAGGTAAGATAGGCATAATGTTTGTCTAACCTAGCAACAATTAATGTTTGCAATTCGCATTCTGACTATTGAAATACGATAACTCGTAACGGGTAAATGTGCCTTACACTCGATCACATTACGAAAATTGTCTATTGAATGAATACTAGTCCGATTTAATGGTATGTGGCAAAAATAATTGTATATACTGAATTAGCAGGAGAACCCGTGTTTCTGATATTTAAAGCACACTTCATTTTCCATGTTGGGAAGGGGGAAAGGGCCCAGGGGGGGGGGGGGGGGCTGATTTTGATCTTCTATTATTGCGGGAGTCTGAAATATACGCCTTCCTTTTTCATGGCTTTTTGATACGAATTACAATGCCTATGGGTATCATACCGGTGTGGCTATTCCCGAATCAGGAAGCGATCATTTATCTTCCAAAAGGAAGACTGATTGACAAGTTGAATTCGGGCAAATTGTCTGCCTCTTCCCCCTAAAAGCAGAAAGGAAGGAAGGAAAGAAAGGATTCATGGAAAACGGTAAATTGTCTGTTTCTTACCCCTAAAGAAGGAAAGAAAAGATAGTAAACTATTCATTCATAACTGCAATTGTCTTTTTCTGCCTTTTGTTTGTGTTACCCTAAATAGAGATTCATCAGTTACAACAGAAAAGTAGATTACGTACATGTATAATGCATGTTATTAAACACAACGGCGCTTTCGAGCTCCTGCGACATTAATTTGTTTTCTTTTAAAATGTATCTTTTTCAGATAACTTTAAGTGCGAAAACACAAATTTTATTGATAATCATTTACGAAAAAAGTCAAATGAAACAAAATCGTTTTATGATAAGGGAAAGGAAACACTATTAACATGAATCATGCGCATATAAGACCTTCAAGTTTCAAGTTTCGTTCAATTATATTATATTATTTTATATTATTTTATATTTAAGCTAGTTTGAAAGACTAGAAACATACTTTTTGATCGACTGTGATCTTTTTGTATTTACTTTAATAAGGAAATAAATTCATGCATTAATTTTACTACAATATATTCAGTAAACATGCAAGATTAAAACCTATACATGCTGCCCAAATAATGAGTTCTGAGAATATTTAAACTAAATCAAATATAATATTACATTAAAGCCAATGTAAACAGGAAGACCCTCCCATCTCGATTCATTAATATAAAACAAAGCACATTTTAGAATTTCGCTGGCAACAGTCTTTAGGCGTGGTGGCCCATGGGACTATCAATGTTGTTTTCTTAGTCCCGTACATATTATGTACATGGTCGAGAAAGGGTTGCTTCATTTTAAAGCAAATTTGCATGTTTTCTGTACTAATACTAATAGAGTTATGGACTTTTCTGTATGTATTTATGCTCGAAGACTGGAAGGTAGTAGAGCGGGTGATGGAAATGTGTTGTTATATTGAAGAAGAAAGTCAAAAAGTTGAAATAGGAGAGGGAGAGAAAGAGAGAGAGAGAGAGAGAGAGAGAGTAAGAAAGAGAGAGAGAGAGAGAGAGAGAGGGATAGAGAGAGACAGAGCAGGAGAGAGAGGGAGAGAGAGAGAAAGAGAGAGAGATAGCTGAGAGAGATGAGAGAGAGAAAGAGAGAGAGAGAGAGAGAGCGAGATAGAAATGTGAGAGATGAGAGCATGTCTGGGCGGTTTTTAAAAAGAGCAATGATGACACACCCATTTCCGGCCTTGCAGTCAAAGGTCACTCTGATGACGTCATCAATCAGGAAATGTCACCCTCCTAGGACTAGAAATGTTAACTCTCAGAAGTGAAGCATGACCGGAATAGATTCGCGAAAGACTTTTCTTGTCTCCTTAAAACTGATTTCTTTGTTTCTCTTTTTGACATAAGGAGAGTACATAAGTAAGTAAAGAAATGCGGTAAATTTAGGAAGGACATAAAGGTATTATAGGAAAATAACACTGACGATGATGATGATGATTCACAGCATTTGTATTGCACCATAATTAAATCTGTTTAAAAAAAAAATCAGAGGCGCGAGCTCCTCCAATAAAGTTAACATTTAAATGTCTGAATGAAGATGCGAGGCTTGCGCGAAACTGTATCCACAGAAGCTATATACAAGTATACTGCAAATGAACTTTGAGAAACTTAAGCATACTTGTGAAGGTGGTAATAATTGCCATGTGTGTATCGAACGAATTTGGTGGCTGACTTGCTTGTTTTGTTAGAATGAACCAAGTCAATCCAAGAATGAAATATATTATCTAATTCGAATGCGATTAGGCAACTTATGAACACACACAAGCAACAGCAACTAGCACTAATTCTGAATCCTAAGGTATTTATTAACACGCTCATAGAACACAATAATAGAACATTGTGCAATCTCAACAGATATGCCACTGCTAGTAAGAGCCGATTCTGTTTATGCATATTATTATTAGTTGAGTACTACCAAGAAATGAAGCAGCTACTAACTAAATAAGAAAGATATGAACATTATAAATATGAGTTAATGAAGAAGAGGACACTTCAATGAGAACCTGAAACGTCACCGTTAATTTTCAATTCATATAGCGTATTGAACAATGATCATGGATTACGACTTCAGTCTCAGGTCGCAAGTAACAAAACTATTTTGATTGGAAGAATAACAAACTTCTGGGATGTATAAGTATTTAATCGAATCTGTTAATGGAGATTAAGGACCGTTGGTACGAATGCGGAAGAAGGAAGCTCTCCTGTGTACGTATCAACTTTTAAATTTCCCCCTTTATTTCCTGGTCGAGTTGCATTACGAAGAACAAAATGAAAGACAATTGAGAACAAGAAAGATTAGGAGAGGAAGATAATGTTACATGTTGGAATAATTTCTCGGAATATGAGCCGCACTTAAAATGTGCGATGAAGATAATTTACATAATGAAAAGAATAAATAGAGTAAGAAATAGGTAGGCAGTGAGATGGGAAGAGGGAATAACGATATTACAGAGAGAGGGAGAGATAGAGAGAGAGAGATGATGAATAAGCAGAAGTATAGGCAGAAGTATAGAAAGTATAAGAAAGAGAGGGGCAGGTTGGAGAAAATATAGAGATAAAGCTAGAGAGAGAGAGAGAGAGAGGGAGATAGAGATAGAGATAGAGAGAGTTGAGAGGGAAAGAGAGAGAGAGAGAGAGAGAGAGAGGGGGGGGGGGGTAAATATTAAATATAAAATAAAATTGACATTTTTGCTTTGATCGATAATTAATTGACTTTACTTGACAGTATGGGGTTGAACCAAACAAGATTTCTTTCATTTTAAGAAAAGATAATCCGTTTAGATTGCGCAGGAATTTAGAAGGAAGATAAAAGGAAACACGGATAAAATTAAAGAATAGCAAGTGGGAAGGTTGACGGGAAATGAAATATCATAAGCTATCATCATAAAAGTTAGACTTTGATTTTAGTTATATCTGACAAAACGCTTGATAGTAGCCAAAAGCGTGAAGCTTTTATCGACTGCAATATTTCGAAAAAGGGACAAAAATAGCTCAGTCATGCCGATATAAAATAATGCACTCGGGCTTTTTTTATTCTATAATTTTCCCCACCAAATATAATCCTGATTATCATTTTAGACATCCCTAGACAGAACGATAATTATTTTACATCCCTCGATGCTTAGAAAGCTTTTGAGCCATTCTTTTCTCTTGTGGCTGTTTTAGAGCTAAAACCGTAAACGGAGGATATTTGGGGGAAATGATGGTGGAAATGCCCCCGCAATCTGTTTTCACTTCAGTGTGTTTAGGGTGCGCGGATCACCCCGCACTCAGCTCCTCTTTATCAAAACTTTTTATCCTCATCTCGACCCGATTTCTTATAATACTTTCTAGACGTTACTGTGTTTTTAAAGCACGTGCTATGATTATAAGCAGATTTTCTTTTCTCGGTTGATTGTAATGTATTTTGAAATTGTTTTTTATTTAAAATTTTCCCTTTTTTATTGTAAAAGCTTTCTATTACTCTTCCTTTGTCAAAAAGGTCCTTTTTAAATGTTCGCGCTCAAGTACACGTAGTGTAGTTGTTTTAAGATTTAACACACGTGCATTTAGAACATAAAAGGATGCTTGTAATAAATCAAATAATCAAACCTAAAGAAATCGATTAGTTTTAATCAGTTAAATTCAGCGCATTAATAGTTAAAATATATTGTTTTCCTTGATCGTATTACACTAGCGTGATGAAATCTTGCTGGTATTTTGATACATGTTTAAGTCCAACAACTTTGATGACGATAACTCGGGCTCAATACGCAATCAGCAGCTCTTGCCTAACACATGCCACACGATAAGTTCAACGGATCGTGTGCCAATTTGCGCCTTTGGTGTCAAATTCTAAGGATTTCTCACATATCGAGTGTACATATCACTCTATGAATGTCTGATTAGGTCTGAAGTTCGATCAGATGTGATCTAGATAGGTTCCAAATCTTGATTCCAACTGACAGCTCTCAAAACTATCCTTCTCTGCCCTCTCCAAATATGAAAATGATGCCACACGAAGACGAAAGGCGAAAGAAAGGAGAGGATTTGAAGCATTAACATGATTAGTTAGACATAAAAGAGGCAAGAGGGTTTAAAATCCCCCCTTAGGCAAGCCGCGATAAAATATAATTTTTTATTATCTCTTCAGAGGAACCATACATGTCGCCTTTGGACGATTTGAGGATTTTGGGGGACGATGTGTTTCGAATAAAATAGCCATGATTGCTTGCAGATATAAGAGAGTCGGCTGGTTTTCATAAAGTTGACGGAAAGTTAGGATTTGTGTTAGTCCGTCCTCTAAAGTCAAGAACAATTTATCAGTTCGTTTAACTTGGACTGTAAGGATTATCGACATGATGTTCAAGATACGAAGAGAAAAAGATGGAGAGAGAGAGAGAGAGAGGGAGAAATGGTTGAGAGTACGTAATAGCAGAGAAGTAAGATACAAGGAAAGACAAAACTTCGCCAGAGCGAGGCACGAAACAATACTTTAATATAGAGAGATAGAGAGGAAAGAAAACGAGGAAAAGGGACGGAGAATACGAGAGAGAGAGAGAGGGAGAGAGAAAGAGAGAGAGAGATAGAGAGAGGGAGAGACAGAGAGAGAGAGAGAGAGAGAAAGAGAGAGAGAGAGAGAGAGGGGGGGAGATTTATTGATATACAAGTATATAGAAATGGAAAGATAGAGATATAGTGGAAGACATGGAGGGCAACACACACGGACACACATACAGACAGATGGAATGATTCAAGGAGAGAAGGGGGAAAAGTAAACAGAGCCTGAGAGGGATCATCACTGAGAAAGAGAAGGAGAGACGAACACAGATAATTAAAAGGGGCCAAAATAAGGACACAAATCATTGGCTCATCTCGAGACAAATTAGCGACCTAATTCTACACGGCCACTGCAGGGGAAGTGTGGTGACCGGGCGTCGTAAATTACACAATTAGGATAAGAAGCGTAAAGGGAGCTGCAATTTGTCTCGATGTCAACATCGGTTTCGTTTACCGTCGTCACAAAGTCTGGCCTCGGCCTCGTGATATTAATTAAAAATCAAAACTTTCCTTAAAGTCTCATCTTGAAAAAAGAAGAACCCGCGATTGACCAGAAAGAGCAAAACAACTTAGACCTAGAGATTTATTTACTGTTAAAAGTGCGCTCTCTTCCATAAAAAAACAATTAAAACACACTGGAAAATTATTTGGTACATTTTGTTTTTCATCCTAGCGTACAAGAAGGGGGGGGGGGGTATGGAGTGGCATAACTTATACAGTTCTACTGCAAACTACCAAATTATTTACTTTACACTTACTCTTTTCTTTAAACTTAAAAAAACAAATTATTTGAAAACCACGCTTCCATTTCTGAGCATAATTTCTTGATTCATGTTTGGCATCTCGCTATTACTGGATGATACCAATATAAAACGGCAGTTAAATCTTGTGGATATTACAATAATACCATTTACCCGGTACCCCTTTCAAATAGAATTGAAACAAAATGATAAATGTAAAATGTTTGCTCTACCCGAAAAATAACTTGTTATGCCGTGTTACATCCAGTTCCAAGATCCTCAATCTTTTCCTTTCCCGGCTTACTCTTTCAATTTCCCCCACTTCTCCCCCTTTCCAATAAAACAAATTTTGCAATAAAAGTAAACTTCAATCTTCGCGCAATGACACGTGTTTGACATTCCACGTTTCGCTGTGTCCTGGGGGAAACCTAATGATTTTCATACACAGCTCTGCAGAAATGGTTCATGTAAAAGGTCTGCGGTACATGGGTATTGGGGGATAGGGGATGTGGCAACCCCTTTAAAAAATATGAGGTACGTAATCGAGATGTTTAAACGCTATATTAGAGATGTGAAGGTCGTGGGTTCGAAGCAAGGCATTTTAATCTCCACTGCTTCTCTTCACCTAGGTGTTGAATTGGTACCCGGCTAAAATACGAAAGACATTGCAGCAATGCAGTTTGCTCAGCATTGTGAACGTCTGTAAAGTGGCTCCTACTTTGAATGCTCCCCAGGGAGCGGAGAATGTGCATACATTGTGTGTTGGCAAGCCTGAATCCAAATGACCGCGGTAATTTTAGATCGGTAAAGCAGTTTGAGACATCGTCGATTTATTAAGCGCTTCAAACCCAGAATATCTATATGACCCTCTTCTTTATAATTATCTTCTTTGCTGCTACCAGTTGACTGCAACCTTTTTGCCGGGAAATGTTGTCCTAACCGCCCCCACCCCCCTCAGTCAAAATGTTCTCGCGACGCCCCTGGTATGAAAATACAATGTTCTTCTTTTTGGCGAATATTCAACTCGAAGTCGCTGCTTAAAATACATCGCAGCTGTTACATCGAAGGACCAGACTTTTGATTTTTTTCTTCTTTTCTTCTTCTTAAGATTGAATCAAGATTATCATCGCCAGACACTATATAATTATTGCGGCAGATGAGAGATCGCACGCGAATGGTCCCCAGCTCACAAACTATCAACAACTGCATGTCACTGTGGGGCCCTTTAACATGATAACAATGATATTTTCTCCATAGCATGTAATTGTATAAATTCGTTTTGAGAAGGGCGTCGGCTCTGTGTTCATTTGACACGAGTTTAATGCCCTCCTGGCTTCCATTGGACGCCGTGTTGCAATCCTTCTCTTTACAGACTTTATGATGCCAGCTTTAACTTTAAAACGTGATTCTTTCAAACACCACCACGCAGATAACAAACTGTTTTCACTGTAATGTTCGTTCATTTCAAACTGCGACGCATCAGGCTATTGAAATTACCTTAGGTTGACTTTTGGAAGTCGTAGCTGCGATCGTCATCAATGATTAGTCGATACGTAAAAAACTATTAACAAATTTGTATACGACATTTATGTATATTCTTAGATAATTATGTATTGTATTTATTAAAAGATAGGCATATAGGGAGACCTGCGTGTAAGGCCCTTAGTAGGTATGACTTCATATTTCTCTGTATTGGAAGAAGTCGTGCAGGATAACGGTTCAGAAATAACATCAATCAGCAAAGTATAAATATTAGGTTTAACAAAGACAAATAATGTTTTAGCAAATTAACTTTCCAGTTTTTAGGCCGATTATCTGGTCTGAATTTTTTTTTTCTCTGCTCATGCTGCACTCATAACAAAGACCATTAGTATCGTTCATAATAAACTATTTTAGAAGTTAGTATGTATTTTCAAAAACAAACAAACAAACGCAATCGTATATTAAAGTATTGTCTTGTGTATTTATGCCCCTTTCCGCCGATTTCTAGCACGATTACTTGGTCTCAGAAACAGACTTCAATTTTGTTCTCGTATAATGCTGTCACACAACCATTAGTCTCGTTCATTATAAACTATTTTATAAGTTAGCGCATATTTGCTATAACAAACAAACAAGCAAATACAAGTGTAACATATCAATGTCTGTGTATTCAGGCCCCCTTCTCGTGTATTTCTAGCACGATTATTTGGTCTCAGAAACAGACTACAATTTTTTTCTCATTTCATGCAGTCACTCATACTATAGCCTCGTTCAGTATAAACTATTTAAGAAGTTAGCGCATATTTTCAAAATCAAACAAACAAACACAATTGTATTATATCATTGTTGGTGTATTCAGGCCCCTTTTCGTGGATTTCTAGCACGATTATTTGGTCTCAGAAACAGACTACAATTTTTTTCTCATTTCATGCAGTCACTCATACTATAGCCTCGTTCAGTATAAACTATTTAAGAAGTTAGCGCATATTTTCAAAATCAAACAAACAAACACAATTGTATTATATCATTGTTGGTGTATTCAGGCCCCTTTTCGTGGATTTCTAGCACGATTGTTTGGTCTCAGAAACAGACAACAATTTTGTTTCTCGTTTCATGCTGTCTCTCATCAATAAGCCTCGTTCAGTATAGTTAGTGCGTATTTTCAAAAAACAAACAAACAAACAAAAACAATCGTATAAGAGCATTTGTAGCGTATTTAGGCCCCTTTATGGCGGATTTCTAGCACCATTATTTGGTCTCAGAACCAGACTACATTTTTTCTTCTCTCTCGTCTCTAGCTGTCACTCATAATCAAGCCAATTAGTCTCGTTCGTTATAAAGTATTTTAGAGGTCAGTGCGTGGAGGAAGTCTATGTTATCAACCATGTGAGTATATAGTGAGCGCTGATTGAGGTACAGAAACGAACAAACAAGTGTATTGCAAATACAGTATCAAGTTATTACCTGACAACGTATTTAAGATATGAATACAAACGATTTCGATGATGTTATGACAAAATGATTACATTAACAGGATTTCTTCCATTGTATTAGTGTATTTTGTACGCGCGTACATTTATTGCTCACTGTATGTACCCGTGGAACGTAACGGTTTCGTAGACTGAGCGCTTGCAGGTATGGGTTTTTTCTAGTAAATTTGACATTGGTGTACACGCGTTTGAGATGGAAATGCGAACGAATTTATTGACCTAAAGACAAAATGATTTAATTCACAGAGATTATTGTATTGTAGTAATGCAGGCCTAAGTGTGTACTTGTGTTGTTTTCTTGTATTTGGCGTCTGCTCGCACTGCGCGTGTAATGCTTTCGCAAAATGCAAAATTTGCACGAAGTCGATGCGCTTTGTGAGATACATTTGGCAATGGTAAACGCTTATTTACAATGGAAATGGAAACAATCTCAAAGACGTCACGACAAACTCAACATGTGAGCAAAGTTTCTCTCATTACTCGTACTTGCTTTTCTTCCCCTCACTGTATAATTCGCTGCGAAATTTTATATGGAATTTAGGAAGGTTGCTTTGGGTCGAATGAAAAAGAATTTCTAGATGTCGATATAAAAAGTATTACAATCACTACATCATATCTCTTCTGTCTGTGTCTTTGGTATTACATTCTTGTGTATTTTCTCTCATCACTTCTTCACTGCGCATGCTCATCCAAAAAAGGGGGCAATTTCTGAGAAAGCACTTACAACTTTTGTCAGACAAAACTGGCAACTTTGATCGTCTGTCGTCTGTAGCTATCGCGTTCGATGGAATGACCCCAGCTGATACGTTGCCATAGCGACAGACAATGGCTGTCGTGATTTATGTGTATTTGATGTGGAGTGACAATGACCACGCGCGAGGCAGGAAGAGGTGCATTGACGGCGGGCCAGACGATGGTCACCACCGTAGGTCACCCGGTGAGAACTCGGGCAAGGAGAGGTTGGTGGGTGGGAGGGAGGGAGGGAGGGAGCGTTGGAAGTGTGAATTGGACGGAGAAGGAGAGAGAGAGAGAGAGGGGGGGGGGGGGGGAAGTGAGAGAGAGAGAGAGAGAGAGACGGAGACATAGATAGATAGATAGATGATAGATGAAAAAGAGAAATAGAGAGAAATAAAAGGAGAAGGGGACGATATCTAATGAGACCGAAAGCATATTATTAGCGAGATAAAAAAAAAGACATATAAAAAGGAGAGAGAGAGAGAGAGAGAGAGAGAGACAGAGACAGAGAGAGGGGATGGGGGGGGGGGGGGCTTTTGAGTGAGATGAGGGCAGCAGGAAAAGGAAGAAAAGAGGAAGCCGGATGGAGAAATAAAAATGAATTCGTGTAAATGAATTTGACACTTGCTCTTTTTTCTAACAAATCATGGAACACCATTAAATTATCAGAAATTCGATTTGTTTCCTAATAAAATTATATCTTCCCGTCCCGATATGATCTCTCAACTTCAATCGACCTTCTCCTTAACATCTAACAGAGATTCTTCGAACTCAACTTATATGACCTTATCCTTTCAATACGTCGCTCAAACAAAATATAGAGCAATTAAGCACCCACCTCACTGATCAGATAACGGAATCTTAAGGATTCTTTTTGAAAGATGCCAACAACTCAAAGGAAAACGAAAAGCTGAGAGAGGAAAAATTGTGCAAGGTAATAATATAGTAATCCGGTCTAATTATGTCGTCAGGTAACGGAAAGGGAATTTTTTCTTGTTGCAAGTTGGCGAGTCAAAATTTAAAGGAAATTCGGCTAAGCCCGGTATCCTGGCTTAGCCCGGGTTCAATTCCCCCTAAAGACCGGGGAGAGAAGCCCGGTCGCGGTAGGAAAACACAGGTGTAGGGGTGGGTAAATGTTTTCCTGGAGCATGTAGTTCAAGTTGAACCCAATGCCCGCTAAAGATTTCCTATGAATATTCCGTTTTTTTGTATCTTATCGTCTCGTTTTCGTTAATTCTTTTGATGATATATTTATATAAATCTACCTTTCGTTCAACTGATTCCACTTCTTAATCCTACAAAAATCTCCTGGTATATCGGGTAACCTACGACTTAATGTAATCATACGTTATCGCATATTAGATTTATCACACTCAACCAATATCTTATAATGCATACCTTGTTTCAGCTTCCTGCAATTCAGTATGGGAATGATTATAAACCGACAGTCGTAATGAGAGAAGTTATATCTATCCATGAGCCCCAATGAGAGCTTTGATGAATGCCAGAAATTCCGATATATCTTTCTAAGTTAAATTATACTCGTCAAACGTCACTATGATTACGTTATTATGAGACAATGTGGGAAAATTATCTGAGTCTACTACTACATTGATTTGGATGAGTCGATCCAAATCGTCAGCAGTGAAATTGTGAACGACATAATTATGTCTCGATCGAAATGATGTTACATTTATGCATATTTTCATATCTTTACACAAATTCAACATAAAAAAGGCTTATAGTTATACATTTTTTCCATTGATGTCATTTGTCACGTATGTATGTCACTTTCCTATCAGGGTTAATGGACATACTCCACTCTTCCAGACATTATTTCTCATGACATACCGAATTCGTCCCTCGTTAATTTATGTAGTCACATCACACACGAACGTCTCGTACATTTCACCTGTCGATCTATTGTTTGGCGCGCTAAGGGGTGAAAAGCGCGCGCTTTTTCACCTGTCTCTGTATTTATAGCTGACTGTACTATGTCTCCACAGTATTGCGCTGTCCAAAATTAGCTTTAGGTGGATTTTAAAGGACCCTTTCAAATTATTTTAGACAGCATATATTTACACAAGCATAAATTAATGAAATTACATTAATTGTATTTCAGTACGATTCTCAATTTGCACAGTATGTATGTAAATAACCACTGGAATGACAGAACCCCTGCTTCTATACTACGAGATATAGGTTTACCCTTTTCCGTTCCTGTTGTTGCATTATCTATACTTGTACAGTTGGTGTTGTTGCCTATCTGATTTGTAATGTAACTTTCTTAGCCAAATAAATAAACTATTATAATAAAAACAAACACAACAAAACGATACAGAATTTTGATCATAATTTAGACAGATGATTAAAATCATATTGATATTAACCGAGTTTGTAGTTGACTCCTTTTTTCAACGAACGTTATCATCTTCAGACAATGCTTTGCGACGTACTTCTCCGTACCAAACCTTATCCATAATCCAATGCGTGTTCTAAACACTCTGCTAAGTCATTATGCAATATTGCACCAAACTTGACTTCTGACGCAAGTGCCAAGTGCACTCGATGCACCATTGTTGCGCTATTAACCACCCTAGTTCGATCTGTTCAAGACAATCAGTACATGAGCCATTAACCCGAAGCAATGTTACTATCAAATCTTTTGCATTTATGTTTTGTTCTATGAAACTATAACATGTTGCGTCAATGCAAGCGTCAGTCACAACAACAAGTCACTGACGCATCACCTTATCTCAGGAAATGACGCCGCGTGTTCGACGGACATTATCTACATGATTGTTCTCTCTTTGTTTTAAAAGTGTGCTGACAAATTTGTTGTGAATAATAAATGGTTTGCCCTAATGTGATGGAGACTGCAAGACTGCCACAGGCTTAGGGGCGCAAGAAAATGGTATTGACTTATTACGCAATAATGAGTGATGACTGCATATTGATTACGTAACATTCTTATTCTCTATCCCCACTTTGAAGGCATTTGCGGTCTGAAACAAGAACTTAACTTTCCCTTTACGTATTATGTCTTCTATCTATTGACAAATTTGATAATGTAAACAAATCAAGATTTATTTGATTCAGGTATATGTTTTACAAATTCTGCCTATTTGCCATTTGGCTGCGAATGATAAAAACTTTTACCTTACCTTTATTCATCTATTTATCTATCTATCTATCTATATGTCTATTTCATCCGTCTATTTTTCTATCTATTATATATTCATCTATCTATTGCATCACCTCTTGTAGAGGAATGGCGTCCGATCTTGGCACGCACCAACCCCCTTTCTCGATCCAGTATTACCCATCTCCGACCTTTCGTCATTTACAAAGGCCGGGAAAAGGGTTACTTTGAGGTCGAAGAGAGATAGATAGATAGATAGATGGAGAGGAAGAGGAAAATAGGAAGATAGAGGAGGCGCGATAGCTCAGTTGGTAGAGCAGTGGTCTCGTAACCCGGCGACCTGGGTTCGAAACCAAGGCGATGCGCTAGTGCCCTTTGGTAAGGCATTAATCCTCATTACCAGGTCCCTTCGGAGAGGACCTAAATCCGTCGGTCGTTTTGGTTGCTTAATAACAAGCATTTATGCTTTCTTAGCAGTCAGGTAAATAACAACCAACCAACCAAATTCTATATAGACAGATAGATAGAGGGCGTGAGAGAGAGGGAGAGAGAGAGAGAGAGAGAGAGCGAGATATATACATGTACAAAGACAGAGAGATATATAATTTAGGGATATCAAAAAGGAGAGAGAGAGAGAGAGAGAAAGTAGGAGAATTGGAGGGAAAGTAAGAAAGAATGAGATAGCTAACTAGCTAGATAGACATATAGATATATAGATAGTTAGTTAGAGAGAGAGAGAGAGAGAGAGAGAGAGAGAGAAAGAAGAGAAGACCCGGGATAATACGCCCGGTGGGGTCACTCAATGTGACTTCCGGACCGCATGACCGTTACCAAAATCGCGGAAAAAGGGGTCAATTTCAAGCAATGTCCGCGGACAAGATATTCCTCGAAATAAAGAAAATAGGGGTGCACAGGTGTCCTCGAAATTGATAAATAGGGGTCAGGAAAAGGGAAAAGAGAAAACCGGGAAGGGAAAAGAGAAAACCGGGAAGGGAAAAGAGAAAACCAGGAAGAAAATTTCTCGGAGCCGAGTATTTTCCTTGAAATATGGTAAAATAGGGGTAAATTTGCGAAAGTGTCCTTACAATCTTATAAATAGGGGTATTCCAAAGTACGATTTTGTCCTTGTTTTGACGTAAAAAAGGGGGTTAAATTTCACAAAATGTCCTTGAAATTGACCGCAAAAGGGGGTTATATGCATTTGTGGTAACGGTCATGCGGTCCGGAAGTGACATTGAGTGACCCCACCGGGATAATACGTCATATGCTATTTAGCTTCCTGTTCAAGTAAAGACGCGCTGCTTTGCCTGATAAGAAATGACGATTTCCGCTCAGGACCCCTCCACGGACCCTCGGCCAGGAGATACCTTAACCCCTTAAACCCCTCAAGTTATGGTCACCATGTAATCCATGAGAGGATGGGAGGGAGAGTGAGGCAGAGAGAGAGAGAGAGAGAGAGAGGCGGGATGGGGGGGGGGGTATGAGTAGAGAAGAGATACTTAGTTAATTAGACAGATAGATATAAAGATAGATTGATTGATAGACCGATGTATAGACAGATATATTTCCGCTACCCTACGGACATAACGGATCCTTGGCCAGATCGAACCCAATAAAAAAGCCAAAGCCCTTAACCCCTTAAACCCCAAACGTTCTGACCACCACGCAATCCATTATGATGTCCGTCTTTATGGACTTGGTTGTGTTAAGGAGAAAGTCTGACGTTTGCAACCTGTCACGGTGATAACAATATTTAGATGAGGTTTCAGGACTTGATCTATTGATAGAATATTAGCGCATGCATACTTTTTTGGAACAAAAAACAAAAGCCTGCCCGACGTAGCAACAAATATGTACGTAAAGTGGATCACCAGGTTGATTAAAGCCCGTCTACACTAGCTTGGCCAGGGGGATTAGACCTCCATGCAAGGTCACTGACAGGTGGTTATCTCATCAAATCAGCTCTCAATTAAGATAAGAAGAGAGGATCATGGGGGACCAACAGGCACCGATTATGCTTTGTTTGATATATAGAGGGCGCAAGTAGCTTTACGTAGTATAGTAGGCCTTTAAATGACTGGTAACCAGGGGTAAGGGAGGAAAAAACGAAGAAGATGAAGATGAAGAAGAAAAAAAAGGAGAGGAAGAAGGAAAAGAAGAAGAAGAAGAAAAAGAAGGAAGGAATCGCTACGCCAAATCTAGATCTTACAGTTTGACTGCATCTCCTTAAACAACCGTATCTCAGTTAAGACAATTCTCCACAAAAAGAGTAACGATTTGTATTCCTTACATCCCAATACAGTCTATGCGCGCACGCTTTTGAGAGAGAGAGAGAGGGAGAGAGAGAAACAAATACACACACAAACCCACACACACGCAATTTTAATGCCGTTATTTCACAAACGCATACACACGCACACACCGGACGAGTAATTTCTTAGCGACCACTTAAATGACGTCCGGTCATTAAAAAAATCGCCGGCGCTCTTTCCCTTTTCTTTAAAAAAAAACTTCTTTTCAAGTGTCTCCCTTAAAAGTTTTGTAGTGTGCACACGGGTTACTGCAAGCTCAGATTTGAGGAAAGAGGAAGGGGGCAATGATACGAGACAGTCAAGGAGGATACCCATTCACTTTAACGCTTCTTGTTGCCAAAGGGGGGTTCGTGCAATATCGGGTGTATAATTATTCGTCTACCTTTTGAGATAAGCGACGTTGCATATGACTGGTGATTATTTATTCATGATTATTGGAGCTTTGAGGGATCGTTATACTTCGTAAAAAAGGGTAAGTGTCTAGTTTTGTTTATCACTGCTGGACAGTGTGGGCTTTCGGAGATTTTGTCTTCTTGGATGCGTTCGGTTGTCGTTATTCTAGTAATTATATTCTCACGTTAATCCTAGAGTGAGTGGACATCAATTCGTTCTTCATTTAGCAACGTAATCGACTATTCAGGATTTGCAGAATATTATTTGTAGCTGTCAAGAAATAATATTGATAACAAAGTCTTTAGAATTGTCCATCTTCCTTTAATGTAAACCAAACATTATCAAACCAACAAACGCATCAACACGTACAAACGTTTTCTAGGTACATAATGGATTATGGATATATTGTGTTTACATAATCTTTTTTTAGTACACTCAGAAAAAATGCCGATGAATTCATTCGGAATGCCAGCCTCATGTATCCCAATTCAAACTTATTTTTATAGTTACATTTTCTGTAATATCTGTTCATTTCTATTAAAAATGTATTTTATCGGAGATGCGGCACTGTACGGGTTCTATCAAATCTATTGTTTAGCTTTACACAGAGTGTGAACGTGAATATAATTACAGATGCAAAATTATAGTTAAAATTCATACTTTTACGAAATAAAATCTCATTGTGTTGGAGTGTACTATGTAATATACGTGCATGTTTTGACTCGAAGATGGAAGGATTTGAAATTTCGTTCCGGGCTTTATTGCTATTGGAGACTCAATATTTTACCCGACCCATTTATACCCGACAGGTGATTCTTTCTAGCCATGAATGTATAAATATATATTTTATTCCAGAATGACATTTCCCCCTCCTCATCAATTTAAATCCCTGAGGTTTATCATTGCTATTTGTAGCTTTTGAAAAATAGAAATGTGTTTTAAAAATTCAATTTCACGTCTACTTCGTTGATATATTTAAGATCGACTAAAACATGTTATTTCAATCAGTAGGGGCTTTAGCATCATCGCGAGTAATAATTTTTACTCCTGTGCGTGGTAATGAAACATAATAATATTAAATTAATGTACAGGACCATTGTGAAATTAATAAGTTAAAGAGCAAAAAATACTATCATGCTGTTATTTATGGCTAAAATTTTTAATTTCATGACTCTATGCTTCTTTATAAATATTGTTAGCATTAAGTATCATACATTATTTGTATTATTTTCTAGCTAATTGCACTTTCTTATGTCAATATGTCACCGACTCATTTTATTGCCTTTCTCGGTTATCGATCTATCCTTTTTTCAAATTTCGAAGGCTTTTTTCTCATTGTAAAAGCGTCTGAAATGGTTACATTCATTCGCCTTGAAGATGAGGATTATAGAGCAAATTAATCTACATAACTTCAATGAAAAATGTGAAGAGTAACACAAAAAATGGACATATCAAATAAAGAAATAAGGAATCAAGCAAAGACGCAGAAACGAAATCATGACGGAATATTTTTCCGTCATGATTTCGTTTCTGCGTCTTTGCTTGATTCCTTATTTACACTTGCAGATACAATGTGTTTGATCATGCAGATGATTACTGGAAAATTGTATTACACGATTGGTTTTCTACCTCGATGTGTATCAATAATTATTGCAATATTGCTAGTATATGATTTCCATTGTTCATGCAAATGCATTGAAATTATCTTCATTACAGCTGTTAGTAATAACACTAATTTATCATGCACATTTGTATCGCTGGTTTGATAATTTTATGAAATAAGATATCTGTCATAAATACAGGATATCTGATTAATTTATATATGTATATATTATAAATATATCATTATGTATTGATCTAACACATGCACACGCATACTCGCATCGGTTCTTTATTGTGGTTTTATACCTTTTCGTTATACCCTCATTTTCACCTGCTCCATTGACTACGACGTACAACGAACCCTTTCATTATAATATATTCGATTATATTTGAACTGTTTACAGAGTGAATTCATAACTATAATGCACTTTGAAACGATGATTTGATAGAAAATCAAAGCCTACTTCTGTGCTCTGGTATAAAGACCAAGATAATAATAATGATGATGATAATATTAATAAATGTATTATAAAACTAGAATTGTTCTCGTCTATAGTCCATAGCTTATATCTGACCGTTGTTTAAATGTATCTCACACACTTGATTTTTAGGAAAAAGAGACCTGTAAAGCGTCCGTATAAACAAAATGTTTGATACATCAGTAAGAATTTAAGAGACTAATATTCATACATACGAAATATTAAACAAATCGTTGATTTTTTTCAGAAAGTAAGGTCTGTTTATTAGTCCCGATCCTTTGTTTTTGTTTGCGATATTCCGGGTAAAATATGCGTTTCCTTTGTAGCAAAACTAAGTCTTCCGCTGGGGCGCGATTAATTGCTCACAATTGACCGGAAGTGAACCTCTAAAGTGTCAATTATCGCTTTGACTTTGTAGGGGCTGAACAAAAACGGCCTAGTTGCATTCTAACGTTACAACAATGCTACCTAACAGGTGAATATAGACATTATACAGAGTAGTCACGTTGTAGTTATATTACATCCATGCAGTTGTTTAAACGCAATTCTCCAGTAAGTGATTATATTACATGTCTACAACTAATATTTATATATTACATCTGTGCAGTTAGTAGGTTTATAAAATCTTTGTAATATAGGATCAAGCGGTCATGCAGGTGAATAGTCATACTAACACTATAGACAAAACTCTCATAGTACTTATATTACACCTCTTTACTTACTTCTCTATAATACCGTAGAGAAGCACGCAGTCAAGTTAATATATATCATACTATCAACATAGATAATATACACATCGTAGGTAAGTTGCATATGTACATGACTGTATATAGCACAGTATAGAACTCCAAAGGTACACAAAGAAAGTGAAATGGTTAAGTGTGACGTGCTCTTTTTAATTAAGTCAAATGATCTTATTTATCTCGGAAGCAGAGAATTAGTCAAGGTAATGATGGGAAAGAGTTGAAAAACAAGTACTGCACGAATACGGAGATGTACACAGAATCGTGGGGAAAGGAAATGGGTAAAGACAAGAAGGAAAATGACAGTAAAGCATGGTGATAATACGCCTACAACATAATTAGAAACATTCAAGAGGAAAAAATAAAGGAAGATGTAAGCACTCACTTATTTATGTATGTGCTTATAAGACAGGTGGGGAGAGCATCTATGCATTAACCTATACGTACATAGCTGTGTAGTCATACTGAAATATTAAATCGATGAATACAATGACTGATCACTATATAATATCATAAGCCTATACACTTTCAAAGATTTCAATTGAAAAATGACATTCATGTTTCGTATGATTCATGATATTTAAATGTTTTAATGGGTTGTTCGTCAATAAAATAGAAACAAATTCGAAACCATATTCCATGTTACAAATAGCGTTATTTTAAGTACATATATTTTCTTAGAAAGTTTAAGGGGCTAACGTCAACAAAATACAGAGCTAAAATTTTAGATATGCATAATTCACAGGACTATAAATACACGAGAAAAGAATGATGTTAACATATTCAAAAGCGTAACCCGCTAAGAAATAAGTAAAACACCTTGTTATTTTGGTAATTCTAATTTATTTCATATTCTTCTTCTTCTTCTTCTTCTTCTTCAAGATAATCTGCCTCCTTCAATACTGAAGATTCTTGCAGATGCCGTAAACTCGGCCTGATTGGGGTGTGTATTGACAATCACCACCATCCTACTTCAATAATGTAAACATACACATTTACCGGGATAAACATGCGTGTCTCTCATCTCCGTGTGAATTTATTTGATTCAATATAAATGCAAAAAGTAGGATACCCCAAATCCTATTCAATACTAAATTACATACTTCATTCATCTTATCCCGAACCAGCATACTTATACCTCATG
The DNA here is from genome assembly GCA_035222895.1 of Strongylocentrotus droebachiensis. NCBI lineage: Eukaryota > Metazoa > Echinodermata > Echinoidea > Camarodonta > Strongylocentrotidae > Strongylocentrotus > Strongylocentrotus droebachiensis. Next base: position 31,051 of record JAVYIG010012144.1, on the reverse strand, counting down.
TAAACACACTCACTCCGACTCTTATATATGGAGGTATCTACAAGGACAAGGTCATTGTCTGTGTCTTTTGTTTCGAGGTGGATACCAATTCTTGAATAGACTAGCCGTGTAAAGCAGGGTATTATTGATAACCGTTATCTCGTTGAGGGCATCTTGTATTGTTCGCGACCTCTGACCTGCTTTGCACGCAACCTTTGTGTTTGTATTTTATTCCGGTTTGCTTAAACACGTAAAAATGAGGATATTCTTTCTTCTAAGTTTTTTTATTCATTTGATGTTAGTTGGCGAAAACATTATAAATGTTCCCTGAAAATCAATGATTTTCAAACAAATCCCCTTTATCCATATTAACAAGAAACACCTTAGAAGTTTGAACCAAACTTAAATACCACATTGTGAAGTCCCGTATACTTATTTCGACAGTCAATTAATAAGATTTTCAGCAATGTTGAGTTAATTCTTTTTCATACCATGACTTCCTAGTATATACGATTTTGTATGTATTACATAGACATCCTTTCCCATCGTTTTCAGTTTATTGCACAATCATATCGTAACGTGACCAGAATTCGACCTTTTCTTAAATCGCACTTGATAAAGGCGCGTGCCTCCATTCAGCATAGCGGCGGAGTGAATGGGGCTTAACCTGTTAATCTGGATTAAGAGCGGATTAAGACGCGCGTTTAATGACGTGCGATCCGTAAGCATCGTTAATCTGCTATTCGCTGACTGGTATTTACTTCTGTTCATCGCTGTATCTAAAAGCGAATAATTTTCCCCAAATGCCAGGATTCTTGCAGGTACTTGATTTTGATTTAATCTTTGCGAATTTTTTTTAACGCCTTTTCCTAATTTAAAAACGTTGAGGTAATTGTTGTGCATCAGCGATCCCTACTTATAGAACATAAATCTGGTATTTAGTAAGATGCATTAAATTGTATTTTTAAGCTGGTGATTTTGTTGATCTCATATTGCATGAACTATGTATGTTCAACAATAAAAAAAAGACATTACAGCTAGCATACAATCTCATTTAGGTACCTGACTACTCTAAATAACCTATGAGACAAACGATCGTGTATCGACCATCTTTATTTAAAATCTTTACCCTCTTAATAACCCCTTACATACATTTTCGTGTTTCATTATTTTCTTTTTATTTCATTAATGAAGGTAGTTAAATATGTATTTAAACTCGGAATGTGAGACCAAAACACAATATTTTTATATATTAGAGGGCATTACAAACAGCTTTTAATCATGTCAATCATTTAAATGACAATCGAATCCTATATCTATACGAAACTTAGAGAATGTCTACCTATTTGAAAAGAATAGATAAAGAAATGTATAACTTTTCATCGTGTTTTACAGCTTTTGTCTTACCTTCACATCCTGAGCACCAATAGAAACAACATTTGAATCGAAAGTTATACTCGGCTAATACAACAAACATCAACATTATTCCATTTCAATGGACTGTCTGTAAGAAAGAAATGATTTTTACGTTTTCAGTTGTTTTCAGTTGTTTTTTCCCGATCGCTCAAACTAAACCGCATCTTCTAGTAACCTATCCCCGGGTCGCGTGCCGCGTTGATAATGATTTTCCGGCCTAGTTTTGTTTTCGCAAGAAAACTTTCTGGATTGGTTTATTTCTTTCAACACACGATGTTTGAGTACTTCTGAACATCACCGTAATATAGAAAACAATTTTGTTTCGCTCATCAAAACATTCCTTTCAAGAACATTTTTAAGGGACACCATTAACTACAGCGATGAAACGTTACTTTACATATTTTCTGTTGTTTTTGTTGTGTTGCAAGGTATACAGATATTTTAAAAATAAGTGAACTTAACTTCAGTTTCAGTTTAGTTTCTTTTATTTCACATGAAAAAACAATACTTAAACAAAACGTGCATAATAAACAAAATTGATATTCATGAGAAACAAAGACACCTAAACAATATTAGTTTGTATTGTATTTACACTGACTAATTTCAAAATGATATGTACAAAAAAGGGTATACAGATATTTAAAAAATAAGTGAACTGAAGTTCAGTTTCAGTTTAGTTTCTTTTATTACACATGAAAAAACAATACTTAAACAAAACATAGCATAATACAACAATTTATATTCATGAATAACAAAGATATCTACACAAACAAAACTCTGTATTGCATTTAATCTGGCTGATTTCGAAATTACATGTAAAAAAAGGAACTTAAGTATTTAATACCAAAACAATGAAATGATATAGACGATGGATGTAAGAAAAAGAGAAATAGGAAGATAAGGTAAAGAATGGGAGTCATTAGAAGAATGAGAAGATAGAAGAGAACAATTTATAATGGAATGTTTAAGGTTCAGTTTTGTCACTATAATATAACGAATACAACGATGAAATGATTTTGATAATAATGTACGAGCAAACGGCAATACCATTGTTTTAATATAAATAACTCTTTAATTTTATTAAAAAATACAATGAAAAAAAATCATCCCAATGAAAGTATTTTTAATAAATATATATTTCTTTACACTAATGTTTTATATAGGCCTATTGTTTTATTATACACATATTTATTCACAAAGAGCGCACTTTATATACAATTCGGTATAAAATATGATATGCATAGAAGACCAATATTAAATTTACTTCTGCTTTTATTCGATTAAAAAAAACATTTATTTGTGTCAAACGCTCCCATAATTCATTTTGAACTCATGAATCTGTAGTTTAGATGTGTGCTACACTTTACCCCCCAAAATGATAATAAAGCAATACAAGTTAAGGAACAGAGGCACACCAGCCTTTCGCTACTTCCGTATTGATACTCCGAAATGCAACACACATTGCGCGCTGATACTACGCGTCCAACGAGGTGTTATTAATCTTTTGATAATAATCAAGGAAGAGATCTTCCTTTCAGATTAAAACATTATCACCATCTTGCACAAAGTCCTCGTGACTTTGAAACTTTTATGATAAAGTATAACTGTCCTTTTTTGTAGAGATACACAGTAGCAGGAGGGGGAACTAAAGGTTTTTCCCTGTTTTTTGGAGTTTTTCCCCATTGGGCAGACGGAAAGAGGTGACAATGTTTATTTCCGCCTTCGAACTAAATCGTGTCGGTGTACATGGCCCCTGTGTGCATACAGAGCTCATAGGTCACACTCAAGACCATTCTATAGCTATCCCTACAATAGACGTTCTATATCTGGCTCAATAGTTAAACTATTCATTAACTCTTCAGCTGCCAGTAAGGGCTGATTGCATGGGATACTCGTATATGAGATACCTCTCCAACCGTTGACGTGTTAATTACTTTCTGAGGCAGAGATACACCAACGAAGATCATTCGCTTTTGAGAATATATATATATACAAAGACTTTTCTAAATCTATTCCTGCATTTGAAGTGCTATATTTGGATTAGTAGTCAAACTATTTCTTAACTCTTCTGCTGCTAGTATTAAGGACTACGAGGACTAAGAGCTACATGTATTGAGAGCCTGGACTACACTCTTGAGGCGGTGTTAATTGCATTCGGATCCAGAACCGCGGAAAATATAATCATACATCAATTTTCTTTTTTAAACTGGGCCCTTTTCCCCTCAACCTTACAAGAATTAGCTGAGTCTTTTTAATATGACTGAAATATACCCGCCATCTTTAGAATTTCCAGTGGACCTTCATAGCACATCATCTTCGCACTTCGTGGGACCAATGTCTTTCTTCCCCTTTCTGGTATTTTGCGTTCATTAATTCCATATAATAAAGATGATTTTTTTGTTGTTGTATAGATTGTTATTTGGATTTAATTCTTTTCGTATGTAGATGCTTAAATATATTTTTAAGCGATTTATACTGTCGATTTGTTTAAAGAAGTGAAATTTATTGGATAAGTAAAGCATTGGAATTTCCCTTTTATTTCCTTTTGATATAATTCAACTTCACAGTTCTTTTTGTTGTTGATTTCGTCTCTTCATACCCCTATATCGCAGCTGCAACTTGCAGATAGAACTGTTTAGTCTCATGAAAGAGGAGATACATTACAGATTCACACTTTCTACAGTCTGATTATCCTACGTAAACAAAACAAAGGATGCATCACAACTCTTCAGATCATATCCATTTACTTATACACAAGAGGATTGAAGGTTATCCTTGGCTTTGTGTTTGTTTGTTTGTTTGTTATTCTCTTTGTTTACGCTTCTTAAAATGATTTTAAAAAAAATAAAAAATCTTTGATTACCCGTTCGCCCATATATTCTTAATAGAAAGGGCACTAACTGATAATATTATTTTGTTTTCAAGTATGTAATAAATGGCCACTTGTAACTAGGTTAAAGTTGTGTTTATACATCTAGGGTCAATAGCCTAGTTATCATAACCATATGAGGGATTCTTTTTTCCGCAGGATCAGATGAACAATATTTGTCAAACCTGGAATAATACAATCTATGCTGACAGCGGTCGAAGCGAGTCTGTTTTACGTCACTCGAGAGGGCAAGCGAATTTGTTCCTAATTGACCCGGAAGTGGTTAGTGGCGTCTCGCCTTCCCATATTCCACTAGGAGTTGTAGAGGTCAATCTTCAAGCGTTTTCCCCTTCTCAGAAGATTTGCGGTGAGGGGGGAGAGATAGAGAAGTTGGACAGATATTGTGGTGGGGTGCAAAATATAGCGAGGAACTTTCAATTCCTCTTCCATTACGTGCACATTTCCTTTTCAAATACTCTCGTTTATTGGCACTTGTGACAACCGCGGTCTCGGGAAGAAGTCAAAGGTTTTACGCAAGTTAGCAGATTTCACAATACACTGTCTTTAGTAAAAACCAACAGCAGTGCCTGATCAGTGTTAATCAATTTGTTATATGCCTAATCGGACCTCAATGATTATTGGGAACCAACTAAAATTTCATTGTGCGGTCATAAGGAATACTATTGTTGATTTCCGTCTCATGAATATCATCTCATTTTTGTTTTCTGATATAGGAAGCATTATCGGTAGTCTCGGACGACCAGACGCTATTTGAGAACACATACCGTGAGGTGAATAAGTCCAACACTATCGTCTCGTCGCCACACAGCACCCACATCCTGACAACGCCTGTCCACAAGCCTAAGCTATCCGTGGTTGCATCGCCCACCAACGAGAGCCACATCTGGAGCTCGTGCGTACAGGACCAGAGGATGAAACAAGAGATTGAGCAACCCACTTCCGGTGCCCACGATGGGCTTCCGGGGCCACAGGTCAGTCGCGGGGGACCCGAGTCGCCATTGGATTGTAGCGTAGCGAAACCACGCCAGCAACCACCTCCCCACGGAGCACCACAGGGCACCATCAATGCGGAGCCAACACAGGCCGCGCCACCATACCCGTCGTGTCCGCCACAGCCGTACCTGGGTACCACGGGTTCCACGCCCGAGGAACGGTCGGCTTCAGCGGGTACCACGGGAAGGTCACCGCCACCAAATGTCACCACCAATGAGAAGAGGGTCATCGTACCTGCTGGTAAGCATATATCATTGTTTTAAAAAAAAAAAACCTCTGATAATGAGTTCACATTATCCCATTTGATCAGAATACTACACATTAATACAATGAACAGTGATTCCACTTAATGTTACTCAATTTTGGTATACCATAAGGCGCCATTCCATATAATATGTTTGTTGTATGTTTTCATCTTTGTTGTCACTTTATTTTCCCATTTAAGGGTCAGCGATACGGGTTGTATCAAAGGGATATACATCTTTAACACAAAACACTTATTATCAATTTTTCTAGATAAATATTCCATCTAAATCAGAATAATCCTTTAAGAGTGATTTAGTTAGATCGGCAAAGCTTGATTCACTCTTGAACAATTGAAAATGATTCAATGATTCGCTCGTTGACATGTCTGTGGTGAAACTGAAATTATGCAGCCCTTTCTCTCTCTCTCTCCCTCTCTCTCTCTCTTACTCTCTTCCACACCCCTCTCCTCCCTCCCACCCGCCTTTCTCTCCCTCTCCCTCTCTACAGTCATGACTGTACAAAATAAGTCATCATTGTTTCGTTATTGTCGTGAGTAACCGCGTACACTCACTTCATAGAAATACCTTAATAAGTGAATTGACGTTCACAAGCAGTCGTCAACAATTGAACAAATCTATTTTCACTGATGACATTTGTCATTCGGATCCCCGTATGGATTTTGTCAGACCACAGAAAAGCCCAAGTGATCTAACGCGTCTAAAATGTCTAGCTCTAATTAAAGGGAACAGGGTACGATTAATCCTTTGTGTATGAATTTCTTGGTATAGTCTGCTTAAAATATCCGCATCATCTGCTCCTATAAGATAGAATAAAGGTACATGTATATCTTTTTTCGATTTTTATTATTATTTGTTGTTCCCATTCCGTTTACCTAATTAGCCCTTCCATTGCACTCTCACTCTATCTCTTTCTCTTTATACCTCATCCTCTTTCCTCGTCTACCTCTCATCCTCTCATCCCTCTCTCTCTCCTTCTCTGATGCCTCTCTCTCTCTCTCTCTCTCTCTCTCTCTCTTTCTTTACTTTCCCTTCTCTCTCTGTTATTTTCCCCATCCCGACCACCCTCTGCCCCCCCTCTCTCTCTCCTTCACCTCTCCTCTCCTCCTCTGCATCTCTCTACACCTTCCCCCACATCCTCATAACAACTCCTTCTTGATATCAATTAGATTGGTAATTCACAAACCTTAATTGCTTAACCACCTATTTTGACGCGGTTAATATTTGCGTACGAAGGCAGAACAGTGACATATTCATGATGGTGGTCAAGAAAGTGACGAACACCTATAAGTCCTAAACATTTCACATGGAACTTTAAAGGTACATTTATAGTTGATTATGTCAAGGAAAAAAGGTAAAAATCTTTTTTCGTCAGTATAGTATAACCCCTGTGGGTTATAGTTAACGTTCAAACAGAAGTTACCTAGAAATCTAACTCATCATATTAATCGTAGGTCTGAACTGAAAAGAATTGATATGTAAAAGAAAATAAAAAAAAGTTACACTAGCTTTCGCCAGCAAAGGACTTACTATAGACATAATTGTGTGGTATATAGCTAATCTTTAAATAAAAGTTGTATTAGCTCATCATCGATACCATGAGTTTAACTTGATAAGAGTCGATATGTTAAGGAAAAAAAAAATAAGGAGAAAAAGAGGTTTTTGACAGAATAGCACATACCATTGACGCCTGTGGTTTATATGTACCCTTTAACTAGCAGTTACCCAGCATGTACTTCATCATAATTAGCATTGACTCGATAAGTGTCGATATGTCAAGGAAAATAGTTAAACTACTTCTCGACAAAATAGCACATGTTACTTATACTATCGGCACCTGTGGTTTATAATTCATGTAACCTTTAACTAGAAGTTAACCAGTCACTAGCTCATCATAAATATCATGGTTTTGACTTGATAAGAGTCAAGGGAAGTGTTCCATTAGTGCATCGCTACCTGCTGATCAGAGTCCTCTAAGCTTTCCACGTATCCTAAGGACCCTTCCCCATTGCCAAAATGTTAAGATTTTTAAGCCCTCGATAATATTCCAAAACAAGGCCAAAGAGTAATCGAATGCTGATACGACCTATCATTAATTAGCTCGCATCTGTTTATCGCTGAAATGTATCAGGCAGTCAAAAAAGTTGGAAAGCTATGCCTGGAAAACAAACGAATGCCTCCAAATGAGAATATTATATAAATTCGTCTTAAGTTTTATTTTGATTGTTGCGTGTAAAATAGTTCTATATTTTGTTTTCGTTCATAAGCTCAATCTCTAAACATCAATTATGTAAAACTCAAATCTCCAAAAACCATTTTGGTTCTCATGGTATACATTTAATTGTTAGAAGAAACAAAAACTGAAACATGATTAAAGAATACATTTATAATGTAGCCTGATTTCGCTTTCACTTTTCACCTTGGAAAGTGCATGTAGCAGTTTACTTTAGCTCTAACTTGTCTTAATTAGAATGAAAAGAGTACTTCTAAATTCTTGGAAACCATGTACTTCATACCCCCCCCCCTCCCCCCCACTCCCATCGCCCGTTGTTTTGCTGATCTACAATCATTCATTCCACGATTGGATAAGCTTTATACACCGTCTGCTGGTGTATACACCGCCACCAGACCAACAACCTAACAACTGAATCTTATGGGAACATTCTCCTTCTAAATTCGTAGGTTATCGTGGAAAATATTTTGGAGGGGGGAGAGAGCCTGCGAGAGGAAAATTCACTCAGCAATTAATTACGATGATGGTGAAAATAAACCGGAGTCTTATCGCTCTAGAAATTACTCGACTGTGTTCGTAGGTAGATGGTCGTGTCCATCACAGTGTACATGGTCTGTATCAATTATCTACATGTTGATGGCAATGGGCTCCATAGAGACCGTGTGGTCTAGTGGCTTGTGTCCTACCTGGAAGGTCCGTGGTTCGATTCCCTTGTTCAATGTTGTTTGTCACTTATGGTGGCAGGAAATCACACAATCTAAGTTGAAAACTTTAACAAACTAAGTTACCGAGTGGGTGGGGGGGGGGGGGGGGGGGTGGAATCCTAGGAATCAGAGATATCCCGAAGAAAGTCTGACCTGCCCCTTAAATTATGAGAAATACATACGTTTAGACGAACCCTATTCACTTTCTCAGGGAGAGTAAGCTATTTTTATTCGGTGCAGTTTCAACTTGATGCATAATATCTTTACAGATCGCGTATCTTTTCAACCAAAACGATTGTGATCTAATCGGATAGTCGGCCGTTTAATTTCGGGCCGAATTTAGCTCCTATTTCTTGAAATAACTCATGACGTCACACAAGTCTCGTGGGAGCGAGCACACGCAACAAAATGTATCACGTGATCCCTGGATTCAATGAAAGAATCAAAGTAATATTCTAACCCCTTTATATAAACTTCAACATCAGCACAAAATGTGGGATAATGCGAAAACATTCGGTATGATTGTGAGAGGCAAAATTGAAACATTTTGGGAAACAAACGTCCGTAGAGGGTTAATTTCCCCCTCTCCTTTCAACACAGTTCCGGTTCAATTCCATTTTGATAAAAACCTGGCAAAATCTATTCAAGTTCATAAAGTGCGTGTGTACCGAAAAAACTCTCTCTTTTTATTCCAGTAATATTTCTAACTTTTTAAAACATTCAACCCTATTTTGCTTGGACTGAAATCGTTTTTCCATGATTTTTTTCTCGTTAATACAAATTTAACAATTTCACTGTTATCGTTATGATATGAAAACAAGTGCTACTGTGATATTCAGTTGATAAATTATTAAAAACGGTATTTGAAGGTAAATTAAGCATAATATTTGTTAACAATTATGCTCTCAGTTAAATGCTAACAACCTATCGATATTGATATAATTTGATAGATAAAAGCAGAACCAATAAACATGTCTTCTGCTTTCTTTCTTTCTTTATTTACCTGTAGCAAACATCACAAAGACTTAACATTGCTAAAACGTAGGAAAATTAAACATTTATTTATTTGGACAAGGATCTTCATACGTCGGATTCCATGGCCCATAATAATAAAACCTTTCTTAGCCAGTTGTCAACTGATCACATATCACTAGGCTATAGTACATACAGTAGTTGTATAGGTGTATATTCTCGCCAATGACGATCGCAACCATGTGCTTTGATAGATGGATGATTGATGGAGAAAAACTTCACACTAACGAATGTGCACATTCAGGTAACTTCATAAATAATGCATTCATGACATTAAAACACGTGTACAGCCGAAGAATGCGTTGCAACCTGTACCTGACATTCTTGTCTCAACCAAGCCGGCCACAAACTCTCCCGCCTTTGTTATTGCAGGCAATCGATCGCGCGGCTGACAGTTTTGACTAGCGCGCAGCAGACGTTTTTTGAATGAATAATACAGAAAAAGGCGGGAATAAACAAAAGCGACCTCACGTGACATGGTGTGTGTGTGCGAAAATGCATTACACACCTGCCTCGCTGATTTCGGCGAGTACGCCATTTCTAGCCTAGCTTCCAGGAATATAATTTATTCTTTTCTAAAAATAATAATAGATATAAACAACCTGCAAAGCGCTAATTAATGTTATTTTATTAATATACGAAGGTGTTATTCGTTATATAATATTCCCCTGTGTGGCTAAAGAGTAACATAATATTCATATTAATACTATTGAATTGAAAGCTTTCTCGAAGGGAAATACAAAGCAGGGAGTGCCTATCGTAAACAAAAAGTAGTGGAAAATACAACTTGATTGTGGTGAAATAAAGCGTACATGTACATCAGTATATACAGCAAATAAGCCTTCAAATTCCTCTACTAAACTAAATTGCATTACAATGTACTAGTTTAGATTTCTTCGCAACTTTCTTGTTTCCAACTAAACACCCCCCCTCCCGACCCCGTTCTTAGACCAAGTAGACCGGGAGTCCACTGGCCGGGCAGACACACTCTTGTTCGGAACAATTCACTGACAATGTTCAATGCATCGCTTACATTGCCCGGCTATTGGACCTGACATGAACGGGAAGCTGCAAGCCCCTAGCCGCAGAGATAACCATCAGACTTGGAGAATACAGCCACGGACGGATGCGGGCTAATGAGCGCTCTGAAATACTATCTTCCGAAGGCTGCGCGAGGAGAGGTGAAAACCGAGCAGGGATAGAGAGGGAATGAGGGAGGGAAGGAGAAGGACAGGGGGAGGAGAAGAAGAACTGGAGGGAAATAAGAAGAAAAAGAAGAAGAGGGGGAGATGAAGAAGATTAAGGAAAAGGAGAAGGAGGAGGAAGAGAAGAAGAAGAAGAAGGAGAATAAGTAACAAGAATTGGAATATGAAGAAAAAGAAGAAGAAAAACAAGAACAAGTAGAAGTAGAAGAAGAAGAAGAAGAGGGAACAAAAGAACTTTCCCATCGATAAAGCAGCATGAACGGCATTATAAGCATATCAATGAATGCATTATACCATTTAACAAACCAACAATTATTTATTAATTCTGAGTTGTCTGAACGTCTGTACTCTAATTCAACATGTTCATAAGAAGTCTGAAAACAAGGTTACATAAGGGGTGAGGCAAGCCATTAAGTAGGTACAGGGGGATAAATATCTTCCGTGGAAAACTATTATCAGGCTTGTTAAACGCTCACAGATTAAAGGTGCAAGTCAGTAAATAGTTGATAACTTATTCTTTCCGTCATCGCCCCTTCTGGATTAACCCCCTCTCAGATTACCAGATAGCCCCCTTTTCCTTTTTGTTTCCCTTAGAGGAGGGGGTCTTATCCCATGGTAGATGGGGATAGAAAGCGGCCCCGGGGAGGGCATCACCAAACCCCTTTCCCTTATCCCTCTCCCCTTCCCCTTCCTCCCCTCCTCTTCCCTCCCGACTTACCCCTCTTCGATAATAAAGACTCTTCAACGAATAGTTAATTAACCTCGGCCCCTCAACAGACCCCATCATCTTTCTCGTGTGTATTTATTTGTTTGCTTATTTTCGTTCGCTTGTTTTGATATGCACGGTCAAGATGATATTGCCATGACAACAGTAACTTTTATCCTCAAGAAATTGTACATCCTATCGTTTTGTGAAATGTTTTTTTTTAATGTTTAAAAACGTAAATTTCACACAAATGTTATGCATTCAGATTGTATGTCAACAGGTAATTGACGAATATTATTTATAGCTGTTTTCAAAGTAGTATCAACGATAATACTAGTATTACCTGTCTTCTGTGATAGTGAGGGTAAAAATGTGATGATGAATATAAGACCTAGGGGGAAATGGGTGTATATATTTAAAATTATAAAAAAAAAGTAAATAGGGAAGCTAGGAAGAAATAAAAGTAAGAAAAACAATTCTCGAAGAAAAAGTGAAAATATACGCATCAGACTTAGACAGAAGTGATTCATTCAAGTGCATTTCATTCAATTTTGGAACTGTTGTTGGAACTGATTTTTCGTAAAATACTTTCCAGAAAACAACCTTGCATTAGACGCTCCATATAGCCTGTACTCGGCTTCAATGCAATACCCATTGAATGCTTCACAATCCATTAGCCATGTCAAGCCCGTGTCGCTGGCCAGGCTCACATCGAATGACGCTCGGCACCCTACGGGGCGTTTCCCGAGGGCCGTGCGGGGGTAAAAATAGGATGTCATTTTTCAAGCCGAAAGTCAAAATGTAAACACAGAGTCTGAGTCGAGGCACTATTCTTGGGAAGTCTCGAAAATGAAGGATAAAAAGGGGGGAAGAATGAGGAAGGGGGAACAAACAAAGTTTCTTTTTGGAGAGGCAGAGCAGCTATGAGTAATGCCCATGATGTTTTAGGCGGGCCGTGAATAGACGTGGGTTCGTCTGCAAGTGCTTTTATAAACATAGACGGGTATTGATCCCTTCTTTATAGTAACAGACAATATAGCCATGATATTCATATTTGGGAGAACATGTACACAATTTATACCAGTTTTATTCATTATGTGATAAACCTTTAAAACCATTGTGCCGCATTGTAGGCAAACACGGTAATAAATGATGTTAACTTGGTTTTAAAAAAAGAAAGAAAAAAGTGCACGTTTAATTTCATGGTGATGGACAGTAAAAAATCTAATAATAAATAGGAGAAAACGCAGAGATATTAAAATAGGGATGAAATTTGGAGAGAGGACAAATTAATCTATAACACATAGAAAAGAGAACAAGGGAAAAAGAGAAACAAGTGGAAAGGAATGATAAAAAGGAGTGGGGTCATGGAGGAAAAAGAGATACAAATTACAAACAAAGTGAAAAATTAGTTGACCAGATAGTCGGCTACAACTTGGTCCCTTGGGTATCGTTCATACCTAACTCCTGAAATTACAGTTGACAGAACGGTATCTTACAACCAACCGAGGTGACGAAAACTTGTATAATTACCATGGCAACAAGGTGCTCTCTGGCAATCACGTGACCTTACTCCATATAACTCATCCTTATCTTGGATAATTCTTTTATGAATATATTCGTGATATATATTTTAAGGTTGTCGTGAATTTGCGCGGAGGGAATTTCATTAAATTGAGGATTCGTGTAATAAAATATCGATGTTATTGAATTACACACAGAGGAATTCCCAATAGGTATTTTGTCAGGAAATAAAATGAAATCATACAAATTAAGAAATTCATCCCGACGAATGAATACATTGGAAGTCTATTCGGTGGAGGATATACATGTTTGGTAACTTCCTAAAGAGAATTCAAACTCAGACTTTAATTTACCTTTCAAAGCGAGAACCTTAAGTTTCTGACATGAAGAGGCATGGGCTATAATGAAGAAGTTAAGTGCATTATTTATGGAGAGCTCAATACTTGTTTATGTCTTGCCTTATACATAGGTTTGATGCAAACTTCGTATTTTTTATGTATTGTGTTTATAGTTTTATAATGTCATTTTCTACTCGATGATATATGCTCATTTAGTGCTATATCAATCGAAATTGCACTCATATCTTTCTATGAATAAAAACAAATTTAATACTGAGAAAATATTTTACGTGAAAAAAGCAGTAGTCAGGTGAATTACTTTGCAAGTAGAAGCGAAATGTTTAAAACTGTCTACAGAGGGCAAAAATATATGTTGAGATAAATAATACATTCTTGTTACAATACTTGATACAATACAACAGTATCACATATATTGGTAAAAAATAGAGTGCTTTATAAGGGAATAATACAAGTAATAGACAGAATAACTTTGACAAACTTATCAGACTTTTTTTCGTCACTCTTCTAAGGTAAGTTCCAGCTATGCAAACCTTGTAAACATGCTACAGTTTTGCTACAGGCTAATAATATCACAGTTAAATAGAGGGTTAACTTCCAAAGTTGACGGAACGAAGTTTTTTTGGAGAACCGTGGAAAGCAAATTCGTTTTGACACTTGTCCCTCAGTGGCAGACCTTTACCGGAAACAGCATCAATTGTCGGCCGTGTCTGTCGGCCTGATGGATACTGCGCCGTGCTCGTGGGCGCGTGGACGAGGGAGGCAAAGATGGAAAGTGTAACAAAATAATTCATTGAAAGAGAGAGAGAGAGAGAGAGAGAGAGAGAGAGAGAGAGAGGCTAACCAATATAGACAAATCTATTCAAAACTTTTCGTCAACTTTGTAACTTATTGCATGTTGATAGTTTGACAATTATATGTATTTTGGGGTTAATATGGCGGCGATATTAAACATGTCGATTTAATGATTTAACTTTTTTCTATGAAAATCCCAGACTATAACTGGTTAGCTTGGTCAACATTGAGAGGAAAGTACCATTAAAAACAAAAGACATGAAATGAATATTAATCGTACAAATATGCGAGGAATTCCATAAAGGTCGTCTTTTTGGCGAATCAAACCGTAATTGACTGCAGGATGCGAAACAAATTTATACTTGTGTTGACAAAACAGGCAAGGCAGATGAACGGCCCACGCGTCTTCTGTATTCTGCCTCTGGTGACAAACTTATGTTTTCTGTTTGAGAAGTAGAGCAGAAGTAATATGTATTCAATTGGGAAGGTACGTTCTTGGAATGGCTGACCGAAAAACTGTTGCCAATTTACAGCAATGAAATCGTATTTCATGGGCAGAGATTTCTAATTTATTTTACGCATTCAAGAGGGGTTGGGGGTAAATTTAATTGCTGAAGTTCTTATTAAAATATGCGTATCATTTCAAGTTGTAGTTCATTCATGAATTTAACAGCGGACAAAAGAAATTCATGATCACTTTTTTTAATTTTAGTGAGGAGATTGTTTTCCAACTTTTGTTGTTGCCCAAACGCTGACTGAGGCATTGGTGGGTACCAATGCTTTCCGTCCTAAAATTTCAAGGGAATATTTTCATTTCTACACATTCAAGATTCAAGATTCAAGATAATTTATTGTCATGTAAAAAAATACATAAAATTTGCCTTCGGACGCTTGACCAATTCATGCGCTTTATATACATGTACCTGCTACTGCGATGTGTCTGATTCTCATTTACATGAACTTCAGCCGAGTTAATCCCTCTCAAAGCAGACATAAACATTTCCTAGCATTTCATAAATCATATTGATAGCGACCCTGAGTGATCGCGATACAATACTGAAGGACGTTTCAAACAGGTGCATGTGAATATGAAAAGTACACCCTGCAAAATCAATAGATCAACAGATAAAATGTTTTGCACTAACGTTGATCAATCATATTAGAAATTACCCTACGTATCCAATGTATGTTTAGTATGTCCTGTCCATGTGCAAGTTAAACTCACGCAGACGTTTTTCTTGCGAACATCGAGATCGATATCAGTGATCGATTGGACGTTTAGGTTCGTAATCTGTACTAGCGAGCGTTGATTTTTAATGTTCTCTTTTAGCTCTGAAAGACACGAATTGCAGTCTTGCTATCAAGATGCGATATATTTTAAATGATTATAATGCATCGACGATAAAAACGAACGTAGTTATACGGAATAATGACAATATCAGCCAAGCTTTAGTTGAGTATAAAGCAGTATAGTAGCGATTGGTAATTTGAGATTATATTGGTATGTCCACGCTTCCGAATATTATTGATAAGCGTTGACCACTTCTGCATGTACGTATTCCATTTACGGATTTTTTTGTTTACATGGTTTACATATTCAAAGGTAAGACAAAAATTCTACAAAATTATGTGCAGTCTGCTTTAAATATATTTTCGCATCGGGTTTTCTGATGCAGTCATTAACTTATGTTTTGGTTTATTGTATCTTACTTGTCAACTCCAAAACCGTCTTTAAAGAAATGACTGGTGTATTTCCTTCATGGAATAAGCAGTATGGCATCTGTAATATACGTTTTGTAGATACATTTTAGAATAGATAGTACGTATATACAACTTTGGAGTATTTACGATTTTTTTCATATTCTGAATTGGGGACAAGTCATAAAAATAAACGTATCAAAATGAGTCCAGTTTACAATTTTTAAACTTAATCAAACGAATTGCATACCCTATTACTCTTTTCATCTATTATGATGCTTCTTCTCTCGAGAAATACCCGGATAAGTGGTTCAGATCCACAAAGTTTTCAAGATCAGTCCCACATGCTCACATTTGTGTCTGCCTCTCTTCATTTCTTTCCCAGACCCTAACATGTGGACTGCAGAGCACGTGCAGCAGTGGGTCCAGTGGGCGGTCAGGGAATACTCCCTGGTGGATGTCCAGGTGTCCAGGTTTAACATGGATGGGAAACACCTCTGCAAGATGACCAGAGACGACTTCAGCAGACTGACCAACAACCTCAACGTAGATGTCCTCATCTCACATCTAACCTTCCTTAAACAAGGTAAGAAAATCTTCGATATATTCAGCACTCAGTCCATTTTTTCTTTTTTTTTTTTTGGGGGGGGGGGGGGGGGGAGATACCATAATGATGAATGATACACTGGACATTGGTTCCACAACCACAGCAAAATGTTGAAGGTACGCGAAGTAAAGCGTTACTACCTTTTATTGATCTCGCTCTGAAATGTAAGGACGTTTTCTTCTTCAAACAAGATAGAAATAGAAATCGCCGCAATCTTCAGACAAAACTGACACACACGGACGGCTTACGAACTGGCCATAGACTGTGAACATTGCTTTAAGGTAGCTTTAGATACACTTATCAAATAAATTGTCCTCTTTATTGCCATTGAACGAACGAAGTATTATACCGTTCCTAATGGAATACAGACAGCGGGAAACATTCTACAAGAAATAAAAGGACAAAAATGAAATAGGAATAAATCACACTCTTGCTAGCAAAATCCTTTTAAGGTGATCACCCCCTCTTGTGACGAAATATTGCACTAAATATTCTATTCAACATGAAATCCAAATTGATCACGCTGTATATCATGAGCAAATTTAATCTTCAGAGTACGAGTTAAAATGTTTGTTCAAGTATTTTGATCAAAATAACGTTTCTGTTTTGTTGACTGTTTGTTTGCTTGATTTTGTTTATATTGATGAGAAGAGTTTTACACCTTGATTAGATCACAGTTACCAAATATGAAGAAGTTTAACAACCTTTTCTTCCGCATACACTACAACATGAAACAACACCTAAATAATATCAAGATGCCAGGAATTGAGGAAAACAATCTTCTTCTTTTCTCCATCTAAGCACACACTTTTCAGCTCTATCTATCTATTTCAAAACTGTTCAGTTGACAGTTGATCAGAAGAAGAAGAAGAAGAAAACAAAAAACGATTTCTTGTTGATCAAAGACACAAGTCATGGCACACGCCGAAACTCTCCGGGGTCATGACCCCGTCACTTACACCTGTCGAGCGCGCGTGGCAGCAGTCAGCACACCTGAGCACGCGCAGACCCCCCTCAAGTCGCTTAACCCTTATTCATAAAGACAGTCAGACAACGAGGGGGAGGAGTTAGCTTGATTAGGGGGGAATCATTGAGATCCGGTGCTAGGGAACAAGGCAACAGGTTGTTTACAAAGGGGCGTGTCCAGGTGAAATGTATTTTTTTTAAAGGGTGGTCGGGGGAAATAAAACTACACCATTCTTTACTGACATAGAATAAATTTAGTTCACCATGCCAGCTGAAGAAACTCATATTAACTAAGGATGAATTTGAAATATTTTGAAAGGATTTCAAAATTAAAAAGGGGGTTTGTATTTCATTAACCTCAGATGTATTACTTTCTATAGGCGTTTTTATCGGCCTTCAAAAACGATCACAATGCGAGACTTTATCATTAAGGGAATGTTATATGTACATGTATAAGCATATCAATTCAGAAAAAAGAAGCCATGACAGGATTCTTTTTCAAACTAAATCACTTGGTTATTATCCCCTCCCCTCTTTCGCTGCCCGTCTCTATTGTCCATCATTTTCCTTTTCTTCAGATATATTAAGACCGATAACTTTATTCATTTCGTATAGCCTTACGATAACATTGAGAGAAAATAACGTTATTAAATATTGTTTTAATTGAAAGGGGGTACGCCCCTTCTCTAAATTTCCCCTATTCCCTTCGCACCGAGGGATACGCCATTCACCTGTTTCTTCGTGTTTTCAAAGTGTCCGCGAACGCTCTAATTGACCCTATAGCTCAGCGCTCTTAATTAGGAAGCCGCTTATCGGAACTCGGTAATCATAATCCTTCATAGGGGTACCTATCTTGACAACAAGGGGTTAAAGAAAAAGTTGAGTTCTGATAAAATTCGTGAGCTTTTTCACCTTTTGAAAGGTCAGAACAATAATATTTGTTGAAGATTAACCATGGAAAAAACATCCATTATAAATGATTGCCCTGCAAATGCCCACATATTCAAAATATGACTCGAAATGTTTAAAAGACTTGGAGCAAACTCTCCTTCCACATGCTTGTGCAGTCCCATATACATTTTGGTGTATGTATATTTGTAACATTCTGCAAGTTTGGATCAATTTCCTATAATCTAGATGATACTAAAACTTCACAGTCCACACCTGTTCTCATGCAATACATAATTAACATTTCTCAATTGCTTCCAGACAATTTTATTTATAATCTAATCGTATGACAAGAATTCAACTTTAACTTTAAAGGAGGATGGAGGGGAGGGGAGGGGTGGGGGGGGGGAGGGGGGGGGGGTGGAGGGGGCAGAGGAGGGGGTAGATCATTGAGTCCTTCCTCTGTTTCGTCTTGGTCTGCCTTTGTCTTTTCTGGGTAACTGTCGCTAATGCTGCTTTCTTCAGTGACATTTAACCGTGCATATCAGAGTCCCCTGTTTATGTTTATTGTCACTTTCCGTTTCCTTTCCTTCCTCTTGTTCTATTCTTAAAATTTTCTGTTTCCCCGTTTCTCTTTCTCAATCTTTCCTCTCTCGCCTATTCAGCTCTCTTTCTTTAATGTAATTGTCACTTTTCCCCGTTTCCTTCCTTTTCCATTGAATTTCTCTTTTCGAAAAATGCTGTTTTTCTGTTTCTTCCTCTTTCTCGTGAACAACGATTTCCTCACCGTCAATATATTCCATTGTATTTCTCATATTCGTTTCCCTCGTTAGCTATTCTTCTATCAGAGTAACATAGCATTATAGCAGTAAGAATTATTTTTCTGCCCCTAACTTGCCAGCCTTGTCATTCAGTGTCTTTATTAAGAGATCAAAAGCAGAACCATTTTTATTCTGTTATAAATACTTGCCATTTTTCTATTTCTAAAAATTGTAATTCAGCAAAACAGCCATAAAGATATTATCCTATTTTTGCTGACATAATGACGTTTCAATAAAGTACTACTTTGCAATTTACAACAAACTAGGGTCTTTACATAAATAAGTACCATGAATTAGAACTTTAAAAAAGGTAAATTGTTGGCTTAAATCCACCCGAACTTTTCATGATTGATGGCTTAGTGTCAAGCTAAGCGCACAACCAAGCAGCATGCTTATTTGTCCAACTTTAACAGACAACTCAAACCACACTGATTAAAACTTCCTTGCGATTAAATTTTACCTTAATGCTGTCCACACTTTTTTTATCTTACAATATACACATTGACATGTATACAATTTTAGGGGCATTTCCATAACTGAATAGAAAAAGCGGTTGTTATAACCAGTTTAATTAAGAGATGAAAAAGCGAAAGTTTTTTAGGAAAAACAAGATGGCGTCTATAACCGGACGTCGTGTATCTCTCTGCATGTAAGCCCGGCCCAAATCCCCTAGCCTTACCTTACGTGTCATGAACGCAATTAAGGGATCTATCGGGACGATGCCTCGTAATACAAGCTTCGCTAACAAGCTACTTCCCTCCCACTCCTTAAGGAGAAAGAAGGTTAAGTTCTGGTAAGGGCGAAAAAGAATATTGGTGAGCTTATTAATTTTTCCCCAGGGATGAAATATCATAGGATCATAACACCCTTGAAATGCCTCATAGTTTCAAATATGACTACTAGTAGCAGGGGCGTAGACAACGGGGGGGGGGGGGGGGATGAGGGGGATGCATCCCCCCACCTCACAAGGTGGGGGGGGGGGGGGGGGTGGCATGTACAATCACCCCCCCCCCCAGGTTTTGGGGAATGATATTTGCTTACTTAATAAGTCATAATGATGATAATAATAGTAATAATAATAATGATAACAATTATAATATTAATAATAATAATAATTATGATGATGATAATAATAATCCTCATCATTATTGTAATTGTGTTTATTGTTATTAGCCGCATTCACACGGTGAAAGCCAATTCAGACGGTAAAAAAAAGAAAATCTTACAAGTATTTTGTGGTTATCTTGTGGTTTGGAAACCACAAGATAACCACAAGATTAAACAGGCGCGGATCTACGGGGGGGGGGGGTTTAGGGGGTTTAAACCCCCCCCCCTTGGGCGGCCCAAAAAACAAACAAAACAAAAAAAAAGGAGAAAAAAAAGAAGAAAAAAAAAAGAAAAAAAGAAAGAAAAAAGAACGCACGCTGGAGAGAAACCCTTTCAAGTGCAAATATTGTGAGAAGATATTCAACTCATCTGGTAACTTAACCAAACACATGATAACTCTGGATATAACTGTGTATTAAACTGTTACTTGATTTAAAAAGACGTTATCATGCACTGCTTTTTATGGTCTCCATTGTGTTAATAGATGCCAGGAAAACATCACTTACGGGGTTCAAATAAACACCCCCCAAAAAATCGGTCTGCAGTGCTTGCCACTCTTTGTGGTTTTCTCCAAAACTGATTAGAAATTACTTATCATTTTGCTAATTCCAAACAAAGTGACAATAATCATACAATATCATTCTTTTGTTCTACATGATCGGCGTTTTCACAAAACCTCTAATCAGTTTTATTTTACAACGGCATTTGGTGACCATAACTGAACTTTATCTTTAAACCCCACAAGGGTACTCAAAAACAGGGGGAGATTTACAGTAGAGCCTCGAAGACAAGTTAGATCGCCCTTCGTTGTGCAAGACGAGTATGTGGCCTGTTCCAGAGAAAACTACCCTTTTACTTTTTTTTTCACCAGGGTCGAGTTTTGGATATAATTCTTAAGCCACTTTCGTGCCTCAATCTTTCGCCATGCTCCTTGTCAGTGCTGTTGCAAGACAGGAATGGCAATGCTACAATACGTTATTATAAACAAGATTAACATTACAAATTCATAGCAACAGGTTCACGTTGTAAATCAACTAAATGTCTCTGTAAAAAAAAGTAAAAACGAACAAAGCACAAATACATCAATAAACTGACTATCAGGTTTAAATAATCATAGCATATACACATCCGATATAATTCACAGAATATATTTACGTCTTATTTATATTTTTGGCCATCCATCTGTTTTCTGTTTTTCATTTTTGAGGGAGTCTTTTGGAAGTGGAAAGTGTACTAGAAGTATATCTCTATGACTGAGTGTACAGCTCTGGAGCAGAAAACTAACCTATATAGCAGATGGCACATAGATGGCGCTCTACTGCTTAGCTCTAAAACGTTCGTTCTGTACAATCACGGTGGTGCATTCCGAATGAATGAACAACATGCATATTCCGGTAACAATCAGGCAGGCCAACAATCAAAGCCCTCCATGCGTCAGAAAACTGGAAAAAATACGATTGCAAGATGTTCTCTCATCTTTGAATACAAACATGTGAGTTTGAAATATCAGCTCACATTATGCCATGATATTGCCGATAGCACACAACTTAATTTTAAAAAATCAGCACTTTACTGTCCATATCAATAAACTGCTTTGTATAATCAACAAATGAACAAAGTGTTTCAGCTCTACCGTAGATGGCAGCCTAGCTTTGAAAGTCGAACCGTGATCACAATAATAAAGACCTTCTCCGTTAGATGTTTGAAGGATGGTTCTTTAATGTTGTTATTAAAAAAATGGAATAGAAAGAAGAGGCTTTTAGTAATTTGATGGCTTCCAACAATTAATTACAAATGTATTTCTCTACATGAACATCCAAAGGCAGACTCAAAATATCATAAAACATATGGCAGCCGTAATATAACATGCCTCGATTTACATCCAACCACACCGCCTTTCATAGAAAACAAGCGAGCACTCATGTTAAAATTATTACAAATTGCGACATTTTGCGACAATGTTTGAACATCAGTCTGACGCCCACATTTTTATGGCCTTGTTTCATTGGCTTCAGCGACATTCATTTGAATTCTATGAAGCTGAGGAGCCAGAGCAATCGTCAACATAAGGGGGAATACCTTTAAGTGAAGGAGGTGTCATAAAAAAGTGGACCTTACCCCCAATAACTTCTCCGGAGTAGAAGTGGTCTTTCTCCGACGAAATTTGTATTAATCGCATTCTTCGAGAGGTTGGCCCTCGAGTAGCGGCGCTATAGATCGTCTCCCTCCCCCTCTCTTATGGTTAGAAATTAATTGATATGACTTACATCACAATCTCGTCTCTCTCCGCTTATTGAGAAGGGAGGGAAAAAAAACGCGTGCTCAAATCAAAATTACACGCGCTTCTTTCTTGTTAAAAGGATAAATCTCAATGACTTTTTTACTCGACAGATGAATCGATTTCAGAGCAGAGTGTGTGGGAGAAGTTCATAAAGTTCATGTTTAACCTGACATGCTATTACATGGGTATCTATCAAAGAAAATTAAATTTGGTGTATTGAGATGACAGAGGGGTTAATTTCCTTTGCCTATCAAAAAAGAGGGCTGTATTGTATTTCTCATCTTGCTTTGATTTGTTCGTTTGTTTTGTGTTTACCTTTAAAAAGGTGACACATTCAGCAAACAGTCAACTAGATTTTATTTGCTTAATTTTGTTCATGCTTTAGCGCTTGATATTTCAAATGTCTACATTGATCTTGTTTAACCAGACTGTTGCAATCAGAATCTGTTTGCTTTTATTGACTTGATATCAATTAATTTGATAATTATACAACTATATTTGCATACTGAGGGCAACGATAAAGATACAGCCCTCACAAGAATATCAATGTATTCAATCATTATATTTAGAGAATAAAAATTACCATTGCATATTCTCAGCAACCATATTTAAAGCTCTTGCATTTGAAATGCATAGCAGACTAAACAAGTGAATCGGAGCTTCGAAACTTTCTCGTTGGAATAAAAATATAGATATTTCAATGTTTTGTAAATATAGATATTTCAATGTTTTGTTGACATAATTATATTTTGTAATCTATGAATATTCTCTCATTAGATTCGAAGCATTGAACTACGAGTAAGTCTCAGAGTATTGGGTGGTAATTGTCACGTGATCATGGTGATATTCTTTTGCTCTGCAACTTTGATTTTCTTTTTCAATATTTTCATGATAAATAATCGTAGTATGGGCTTTTACTAGATGACGAATAAGTCAATCACAAAAAAGTACGAAACTAGCTGATTCAAATTTCCCTCGTTAAGTCGTTATACCCGACCAATTATAGATGGACCTTTTGATTTCATACTCATCTATAATTTTACAATTTTTGTCTAAATTTTCTGCAGCTCCACTGCCTAATCTAACGTCAGATGATATAGACAAAGCGCTGCAGCCCAGCCCGAGGAACCCACCCTCCTCTCAAGGTACGTAGGTCATCGCACATGCGCAATATATAACATATTAGCCCTGGGGGTCATTAGACATCCGCAATAGATTAACCTAAACATCATCATGACTACTAATATCAAAAAGAGTAAATATCAAAATAGATAATAATGAAGAAAAGAATTTCTGACACGATTAATGGAGGTCAACAGCCATGCGCAGAGGAAACTCCAAGAAAGTTAGTTCACAAAAAAATGTTCTGCATGATACACAGAGCTGAAAGAATGTCTTACAAAACTTTAATTCCATCGAGTTCATTAAAACCAACCCCATTTCTGTAAAACATCCCTGCTGCGCTTTTTTTATCAATACATAAGGGGAATGCCAAATGTAAAGATGTCTCAAATATTTATAACGTAACTGGGGAAATTTGGAATCAGTTAGTAATTTGCATTTTGGAGTTATCACATTAGAATTCTTATCTATTATTTTCTATTACTGGGGAATGTGGAATGTTTCTTCTTCTTCTTCTTCTTCTTCTTCTTCTTCTTCTTCTTCTTCTTCTTCTCCGTCTTCTTCTCCTCCTCATCCTCCTCTTCCACCTTTGTCTTCCTTTTCTTATTTGTTCTCGACTTCTTTTGTCTTGATCTTCCTACATTTTCAAGAACAATTTCAATTTCCATCTCCATGACACTATATTTTACTCTCCCTTTCAATTATCTCCCATCCTTACTCCCATCTACAGGTTATACACCAGGGGCCAAGAGCAATCTGGATGACAACAAATACAACACTGCAGATCATCAGACCACTCTGGACACGAATCCATCAGGTAAGCTAGAGCACGCCCTCTCTCGACGTTTGCTATAGACAAGAACATTAGAGGATGGAGGAAGATGGGAGGAGGAGAAGGGGGGGGGGGGGGGAGGGAGAATAAAAATAAAGATGATGATGATGATGATGATGATGATGACGATAGTATTAATAATCATGGCCGTATTATAATGATATATGAATAACTATATAATGACATTTATTATACATAAACAGAAAGAAATAGAGGAAGAAATAAAAGAGGAGGAGAAGAAGAAGAAGAAGAAGAAGAAGAAGAAGAAGAAAAAGAAAAAGAAAAAGAAAAAGAAGAAGAAGAAGAAGAAAAATAAAAAGAAAAAGAAAAAGAAAAAGAAGAAGAAGAAGAAGACAAATCAAAATAAATAAATGAACAGAGAGAGAGAGAGAGAGAGGGGGGGGGGGGTGGGGGGGGGAGAATGAGGATGGAAAGTTCATGGTATCTCAACCTAGCGTAACAGCAATCATTTTGACTCTCGTCATTTTGACCTGTCATCAGAATACGTAACGTTCTTATTATCACCAACATATTCATGTTATTCACATCTTCCTCCTTATTCTTTTTTCTTAGGTGGGTCAGCCTTTCCTTATCCTCCTTCCACTACTACCACTGTTGACAGTGTCCACCGCATGCCTCGCACAGGTAAAAAGACAAACAATTCAAAATAACAATTCAATTGATTTAACTACTAACACCCATTTTTTTAAAACAAGTAACTAATCAAATAACTAATCAAAGCGCTTCAGAGTATAATGTACTCTTGTCATTGGATTCGATTACAACGCCTACGATTCTCCACTGATATACACTCTCCACTCCCCTTGCATGACGTGCGATCAGTTTACAGGTGTGTGCATTTGTTCGCATCTTACGTGATGCGCGCGCATTAAACACCTGGGTGGAGAGTGGCAGAGTAGAGAAAATGTTTCGTTTGACACCTGTTATTATTATCATTTTTGTTTTTTGCTGTGCCGGTGCTCTAAAACACGACATTCATCACAGGGAAGTGAAGAAACCGCCCAATGATAGTTTCTGACTATTTTCTGTGTTTGAATTGGATTTAATTTCACCTGTGGGTGTTTAAAAAGCAATTATGTTTGCATGGAGAAGCAGACAGAGAAAGAGTGACTAATACCTTGTATTTGACAGTATTGATGCTCATCTAGAAGCAATTTGAATAGGTTCGAACCCATACCCCTCCATTTCCAAGAGCGTTATACTTACCACTGAGCCACATGGGATAATTTTTCCAACAACGAAATAATTGTGTGCATTAAACCAAAAGTTATGGGTCAAACATAATTAATCTTGATTTTTTTGTTTTTGTTTTACTGATTGAATACTTTTCCAAGACTCTTGAATTATGGCAATACGGCACAATTGATTTACAGTAAGCAGTTAGTTTCTCGTGACATAATTCCAATTTCAGATAGCCTAGTCTTTAGAAAATCAATATCATATCTATGTTATCTTTTGAAAAAAAATGATAACGGGAAATGATCCGTTCAAACATAATATTACGTCTGTCTAACGATGATGTTTGTAGCGCTGCGTGAGAAATCGTTTTATTGGGTCTTCTCAATTGCCGTATTAAAATGATGATCTTAATATTGTCTCTTGAAGAGGCTTCCGTGCTTTCAGAATGAAATTAAGATTACCCCGGCTCGGCGGCAATTAACCAAAATTATCCCGAACTCTCCAAAAGGGAATTCTTTACACAGAGCTTGGACAGGAAACTGGGTAAGAAAAGGAGTTCTTTTAGTTGAGATCGGGCCTGTCAATGGCATGTGTGTCTAAGACGGGAGGCAGTCAATACGAAAAGCTTAACTTTGCCACGCGCGTGAATTGTGTAAGTTGTGATTATTAAAAAGTTGAGCCTAAGTCGGAAGCAAATCGTTTCAGTGGCCGTACGGTTTTCAAACAGAGGAAGAAAAGACGGGAAAGCGAGAATCGTGAATAGGATTGGAGAGTTTAGCTTTGTCGATTGAGGTGGGGATTTGGTCACTATTATGTTTTCTCTCCCCTTTTTTTCTTCTCTCGCTCGATTTAGAGCCAAACATTGTGGGGGTATTGTATCGGCCACGCGCCGACTTAATTGGCCGACGGAGCCCCGTGCAAGTGGCGAGAGCACCCCGCTCCAGGAGAGAGGGCTAAGCAAATACTAATAAAGGCCTGAACTCGGGCATGGATCATGCGCTTGGCCTCAATGTCCCAGCTCAATGTTAGGTTTACTCTTAATATCGGGGTACTCGAGGAGAAAACCTAGCTAAAGCACGTTGCTTCCTTCATTAACCGAGCATTTCTTACAATATTTTATTCATGGCACTCTTTGAAAATGCGCAACACTTATGTAAATCTCATATTTTGAACATGCCCCGCAGATACCCTCAACAACATAATTATCAAGGGGCATTCATGTCTACTTTTCAAAAAGAAAATTGTGGTGGTTTTGTTTAGTGACAATTTTTATCTCCGTGAATTTAATTAAAACAATTATCGTAATTCATGTCGTCACTTAATTTTGCATCGAACATGATTAAAAGGGTGGGGGCGGTCCCTCCGAAACTTGGGCTTGTGTAAGCCTTATAAGAAAGTTCCGATATTTTTCAAGTTATAACACGAGTAGAATGTTTAACCGATTAGGAGGAGGAGAAGGAGTTTTGGCTGTACGACTTTCACATTTCAAAGTTATATTGAAAAGGGGAAAACACGAAGCTTAATAGCGATGACAAATGTAATTTCTCAGTATTCAGATAATCGCGCCATGTAAATTCCAACACGACAAACCTCATGCAAATGGTTTAATTGAAATGACGCCCCTATACAAGATATCCTATTGAAACAAAATAGAGAAGTATGCTGATGAAAGCGAGGACATTATCGAGAGGCCTTCTCCTGTAG
Organism: Strongylocentrotus droebachiensis; assembly: GCA_035222895.1. Lineage (NCBI taxonomy): Eukaryota > Metazoa > Echinodermata > Echinoidea > Camarodonta > Strongylocentrotidae > Strongylocentrotus > Strongylocentrotus droebachiensis. The sequence goes on along the minus strand of JAVYIG010012144.1, from coordinate 3,729 downwards.
ATGGGTAAGGATTCTCTTACACGAAGAAGTTCAAGAAAAGTCTGAGGAGAGGGACAATATCAGAGAAAGGAAGGAGAAGAAGATGAATAAGAAGGAAAAAATCTTTTATTAAGAGCCGAACGGGAGGTAGGGTTACACATACGCGATGCCGCCGGAAATACGCCTGATTTGGCGGTAGCAAAAGGGGACAGAAAGACAGGGTGAGAGAGAACAAAATTAAAGAGAAAATGAGAGAGATAGAAATAGAAAGATATAAAGATAGATAGATAGACAGATATATAGGTACATAAATATAAAGATAGATACAAAAATACATATACTTATAGATAAATAAACATATATATATATATTTATAGATTGATAGATTGATAGACTGATATATTGATGGATTGATATATTAATAGATTGATAGATGGATAGATTGATAGATTGATAGATTGATGGATTGATAGATTGATAGATTGATGGATTGATAGATTGATAAATTGAAATTGGCGGACATACTGGCAGAAAGTTGGGTGATGATGTTAGAGTGAGAAAGGGAGGTTGTTGTTAGAGGTACATTGAAAGGTTAATTGTCTAGAAAGAAAGAAAGAAAGAAGAAAAGAAGTTAGTAAAGATAGATATACATAATGATAGAAAGAACGATAGATAGGTATATAAATAGAGGGATAGATAGATAAAAGTAAAAAGACGCCCCCCCCAAAAAAAAAAAAAAAAAAAAGAGAGCAGAGATAAGAGCTAATTGATACATCAATATCTTGATTGAGAAAGGGACAGACAGACTGAAGAGAGTGAGAGAGATGGAGAGAGTGAGGTAGAGAGAGGGGTAGAGGGGAGAAAATATATATCTATATATATATATATATAGAGAGAGAGAGAGAGAGAGAGAGAGAGAGAGAGGGGGGGGGGAGAGATAGCCAGTAATGTTGGAAACAGCTAAAGTCAGAGATAAAAGGTAGCTGAATATCAATACAATAAGGGGAAAGGGACAGACAAAGACAATGAGATAGATTGAGAAAGAGAGGTAAAGAGAGAGAGAGAGAGAGAGAGGGAGAGAGAATGAGAGAGGAGGGGGGGGGGGGGGGGCAGGGAGGGGGATAAATAAAGGGGTTGAACGATTTCAATTCCCTTCACTCTTCATCCAGCCTCCATCTCACGATCGGTGATGAGGCGACGTTGGTGTAAAGAGAGCGGAAAATGGCGCGAAAATTTAACACCGATACTCCTCAACGGTATCGGGTTTGCCTTGTCGTCTGCCGTCGGTCGTTGCTTCACGTAACCGATGGTCCAACGGTCCAACAACGATGACCAAATGACCAAGGATAGCTCAATCACTTTCTAAAAGAAGTGATATCAGTGCTGAGTGGTCACTTGAATCGTCTCCATTCCAACATCTATGATGGATAAAAGAAACAAACAAAGAATTTCAGATGAATGGGATCTGAAGTCATTCTTCAAAGAGCCGTGAAATTACATACTTCCAGCTTGTCATGTTATTAAGGCATTTAAGAAATGTTATGTATCAGAGAGAAAGTGTCAATGTAATCATCGCATTTTTTGCACCGCATGTTGAGATAATTATTGGAGTTGTTAACAACTTTCAACTTATTTATTCTGTGTTCTCAAATATTATTTAACTTGAGGTACAACATTTCCTTCCGAACAATAATCGCCTGTCCGGTACTTTGCTCTAGCCCGTCTTTAAAATGGCGCAATAACCATGACCATGATGACAAAGGAAATGTTAACGCAATCCCTTGATTAACAAAGTTTATCGGATCAACTTCGCTCGGTGAACATTATCCGAGTATTAAGCAATTAGCATGGAAGTCAACTTTGCGTCCTACATTTTTCATCTTAATATATTCTGCCACCCTTACACCGACAGGAACTTTGTTAACTGATTCCATTAATCAAACTTGTAAATAAGACAATTATGTCAAAATAGATTTGTTCTCGTATCAATCAAAGTATCGTTGTTTTTTTCCAAATTTAGACAAGAGAGAATGAGATGGGGTAAAAAACAACACCAACAGGTTCTTGGCGAAGATCGACGGCAAGGGATGCGGTTGGGCGGGCTTACTCGGGGCGGGCTTCGGGGAGGAGATCGAAGGAAGGAAACTACCCTTTAAGAATTGATTGCGGAAAATTTGAGCACTTTCCAACATCCTTCCTTTTACCGGTTCGATATAACGACTGAGGGCGTTTTAGGCAACGGGGGATGCATAAATGAGGGGTGGAGGGGGGGGGGGGGGGGGGGGGGGGTGAGGATGAGATGATGTGATGGGATGGGATAAAAGAGAGCGCACGTTTTTTTCCTAAGCCTGTCGGGGTTAGCGAGAGAGATGGAAGCCCGTTCAAGACTTCAGTGATTGAAAATGAGTGAAGAATCACCCTAGTAGGGATCGCGCCCCTAAAAAGCATGGAAAACACATCTTTAAGAGAATAATGACTTGGTGATAAAGACAAAAAGACCCCTTTTCGGCGAGCACTAAACGAAATGACGGCGCAGAGGAGATGGGAAAACTGTCGCGCGTACATGTTCGATCGAGTTGTGTTTGTACTCCTATTAAGTTACCGAAGAGATGTAGTTTGCGCGCTGCTAGTCAAGTATTTGCCGTGGTGTCCCGGCACGGCTAATAGTACTGCTAATGGAAAAGTAGACGAGTCGCACGGCGTCCAAGTCCGCCATACTGCCTTGATGTCGAATTTGCAAGTCAAAATTGAGTCCCGTAAGTAGACGAGGGTCAACCCTAAGACCTTAGAACAAATAAAGGGTATTGGATGATGATCACGGGAGAAAAGGGGAGAAGAGAGGCGAAGAAGAAGAAAGAAGGGGAGAGGAGTCGGTGAAGGAGGAGAGGGGGAAGAGGACGAGGTTTATTGATTATCGCGAGACGTTGAAGTCCCGATGCGGTGGGGCCGCCCGCTTCTTAGCGTTACTCATTGCTCGAAGAAAAGAAAAAAAAGTTACGTGCCTTTTAGCATTTGATGAATGCCCTCTGAAAATGGGACTTCATTATTGACTCGAGAAAACATGACAGTCGGTGATCATTTCAGTGTCTCCTACAGACAAGGTGCAAATAGTGACATTATAAAAGGAGGACCGAGGAAGGAAAAGAAGTCAACAGGGGTTTTCAAAGTCTTAACCCGATAAACGGAGAAAAGAAATCGTACACTATTGTGCTACAAGCATTCACCAAATCAACTTCTATTATAAAGACTTGATTGTAGATGGTAAAGATATATTTATTAACCCGAATCTTCTGAATGAAGAGGATATTAGAAGGAATGACAACCTTGCCCCTCTTTTCTTTTAGTTTGTTCTATATTACCCTATCCCCTTCATGTATTTGCTTTCTCTTTATTTCTCACTATATCCTTCTCTCTTTCTCTCTCTACCCCCCCCCCCCCCACCAAAACTCGTCTTCCCCTCTTCCCCTCCCCCTTTCTCTTTATATCTGTAATTGTATCGAAGCATGATTTTAAAACACCCGGCGACTTTTTCTCTCTTATACCCTTTTCTAACTGCACTCTATCGGAGTCACACCGATGAAAATACCGATTGAATTTTCCTTATGTAAACAAAGGTTAAACCGCAGTTTTCCCCCTGTTGCTTTCTAACTGCCGATGAAATTCTCTCGCTGTGGCGAGCCCATGCCGGAAGTGAAGAATTATTGCGTAATTATTAAGCCCGCGCTCCATCTAGCTAGCATGCAGCATGTT
>JAVYIG010012143.1:0-55668 GCA_035222895.1 Strongylocentrotus droebachiensis | reverse complement strand
GAAATACAAATGTTGCTTATTCATCAAGCTGTCATTAAGAAATAATGCATTATTATATCTGAGGGTGCCTTACATCCGCAAGGTTCAGGCCCGTAGACATTATTATGCTTTGTTGTTTATGATTATTTAATGACTGAAGAGGTTGATCTGAATGGTGGTCTACAGAAACAGAGAATTTTCGTTTTGATTGTGAAACAGGGACCAAGTTTGTCAAGTTATATTATACAATATTTTCACATAATTATATAGTGTACGTAAATCTTCATGTCTGTCTATTCAACTAGTCATCTGTCGATCTAAAGGTACAGTCAAACCTGTCTTAGCGGCCATTTCCGTGTGAAGACCACCTGTCTTTAGTGGTCATCGATATTAACTACCTCTCGAAATCATGAAATGTGTTTTGAAGAACCTGTCTACAATGGCCACTTTTTGTGTCCTTAATAAACATGTTTGGCTGTATTTGACTAAATACTAAATATTATGAGAATTTCTGTCATATTAGTTGCTGGTTCAATAAAGGTATATACTTATTTTGTTTATTGTAGGCGTACCTGAACTGGACCAAATCATCGTTGTTCTACTAAGTACCAGTATGTTTGTTGGAGGATTCTTTGGTTTTATACTGGACAACACCATCCCAGGTAAGATATTGTGATGTATCCAGCAGTGGCGTAGCAACTGCATGTCGGGGACGGGGAGGGGTTGGGGGACATGACCTCCCAAGGCATTGAAAAGAAAGGAGATAGGAAAAAAAGAGAGAACGGGGGAAATGAGCAATAACAGAAGACGTTGGAACCCTCTGAGTACCAGTGTGTGTGTGTGTTTTTAGGGGGGGTTGCTCTCTTAACGGCGTCAGTGCCCCCTCAACGGCTGGACACGCAACGTCTCTGACTCCGAGCTCATGTTAATCGTCAATGAAACGAGGAAAGGTGTAAAAAGTGAGAGATAATAATTATCATCAACAAACGTAGTAAATGTAGTAACAATATAGCTGCCATGTTTTCGTTGTTCTTTTCTAGGAACGATTGAAGAGAGGGGGATTATCAAATTTCAACGCCTCACAGGGGACGGGGAGGACGGAACCGTCAATGAAAAGGTGACCGAGCTCGTCAACAAGTGCTATGAGCTACCCTGGTTATTGATGCGGGTGATCAACAAAGTGCCGTGCTTCTATTATTTGCCATTCTGTCCAAACTTCACGGGCTGCTGCCGACGAAGGAAGCGACTTGGTAAGTTGTGGAGATTTCGTCATTTCTATTATTTAAAAAAACAACTAAATTGCTTTATCTCATTCATTACCATTATTGTGGGTATTTGTTCTTTTTCTGAAGTCCTCCCCTTCTTCTTTTTTCTTTCTCATACCATATTCTTCCCATATTTTCAGTTTTTTTAAACTTTTCCTCCTACCCCTCGCCCCTCACCCCTCACTCCTCTCTCTCTCTCTCTCTCTCTCGCTCCCTCTCACTCTCTTACTCCTAGACTTTGATCATCCTTTGTTACTGGAGAACCGATTTTCCCTGTAAATTTCCTTCCTGTGCTCGTTTGCTTTCCTTTTTTTTCAATGGTTCCGCTACATTTTGATTATTTTCTTTTTGCCGATGATTATTTTGACTTTTCCATTTGGATCTCTTTTGTTGGACTCCTAGCATGAGCATGTTGGACTCCTAGCATGAGCAGTGCAGAAACAGACATCTCTTGAATTTAAGCAGGTGTTATAGGACGAATGTTCGATTGAATTTCATGAAAAATTCATATTCATATTGAGATTGTTAAACACATTTATTGTGTAATACTGAGATGTCTACTTTTCCGTTTTTAAAGGATTGTATCATCTGAAACCGGGCATGGTGGCTCAGTCGTTAGAGCGCCCGCCTCATGAACGGGAGGTCGTGGGTTCGAACCCCGGCCGAGTCATACCAAAGCCTTATATAACAATGGGACCTTCTGCCTTCTAGCTAGGCGCTCAGCATATTAGATTGGAGAAGGGTAGTAATAACATATTATGTTATGCAGGGCCCGCTGGAAGAACAGTTTTATAACTGAAGTGGCTACCCTGGGTAAATAAAAGTATTGAAAGTAAAAGCCTGAAATTGTTAAACACATTTATTGTGTAATACTGCAGATGTCTACTTTTCCGTTTTTAAAGGATTGTATCATCTGAAATTGTTTATGCCATTTTCATCCCTCTCTTACTCTCCCTCTCCCATCTCTCCCATCTCTGTCTCTCTCTTTCTCTTTCTCTCTCTCTCTCTCTCTCTCTGTGTCTCTCTCTCTGTCTCTCACTCTCTCTCTCTTTCTGTGTCTGTGTGTGTGTGTGTGTGTGTTTCTCTCTCTGTGTCTCTCTCTGTGTCTCCCTCTCTCTGTCTCTCTCCCTTCCTCTCCTTCTCTCTTTCCCTCTCCCTCGCACATCTCTTATTCTGTTTTTGACTACCTTCCTTGTTTTAGATCCAGAACAACCAGAAGCAGTAAACGTCACATCTAACACCACACCTCTCTGATTCACCATTCACATTAAAACCAAAACAAATTGTATACGGACAAGACAAGGTATTCATTCTCTGGGCCAACGTAGAGGGCTACAACTCCGGAGGCCGTTATACTACCAGACCGAAACTACATGTATAATTGGCCTTCTGACAACTTTTGTGAGGGTTCGTACAACGAGACTGATAGTTAACCCGGCAGAAAATGTGTTGGTCTCGCAGGACTTTTGAAAAGTTACCAGAAGGTAACCAAAATGACGCACCTTTATTTTGTGGGCAACAAGATTATGACGAAATTATCGTGTGAATATATTATTGGTGTATTAGTGATGTAAAAGAGGCTGTCTTATGATAACTTTGCAGCATATTGTTTTAACAAATCTTTACAAAATCCAGTTCTTCCTATACACATTGTCTTTCACAGTTTATTGTAAACTATTTTGATCGGGTATTACGTTTTGTGATTATATTACCAATTGAACCAAACTTGGTGATGATATTCTCTTTCCTTTAAATGACGTTGTAATGAATGTTGCTTTGTTTTCTACTTAAGTATTGTATGTTTGTATAGGCCCTGTTTGTATTATCTTCTGAAAGTTTTTCGTTCGAATAATGTATCAGTTGCAAGTGATTACATTTTTATCTTTATATTTATATGTATTACTATCATGTTGATCATAAGTTTTTAGCTTCACGGAAGGTGGAGTTTTGTCATTACATATCTTAAGTCAAACTAAAGTTATATGCAAACTTTGAAGCCTATGTTATGCTATGTTATGATTTTATGGTCGTTAGGCCCCCTATATTTGAGAATTCAATTTTCTTGGGTGAAAAAATACAAACAAATTTCATAAATTATCATATGTTTTGAAAATATCACAATAAAAAAAGGTCGATCGGTCGATAAAATAGTAATACCACGGTGCCTATTGTTTTAATTTGACGACAAACGCATTGTTTTCAAACCTTAAAAAAAAAGGAAAATGGGCCTCCCCCCTGGCGAAAACAAAATTGTTTGTACTTGTTGTTCAAGGGGGTAGATGTTGACCCCCCCCCCCCCCCACCCCCCCCTCCTCCCGCTTATTCACCGGCTGGCAGATTCGCCGCTAATTATTTTCTCGCGAATTGGGCAACCCCCCCCCCCCCCCCCGCTTAAAAAAAACCCTGGATACACCCTTGCCCCCAGGATTCTTTCTTGGATCTGCCATAGATAAAAGTTTAATGCACCATTTTTTTTTCCTCATTTAGATCCAATGCGATAATGAATAATTATCTCATCTCACTTTGTTTTTAAAAGTTCACAAATTGGCATGTACATAAATGAAACAAAGGGTCATTTTGTCATTTTGTTTAAATCTTGACACAAACAAAATATCACTATTCCTTGGAACTCGGTCACCAGGTCGCAGACAGCGTAATTCTAAGAAAAATACCGCAGAACCGAACCAACAGTCGTGATATTGTTATAAAATATATTCACATTTAATCGCTTTGTTACTGTATAGATTACGAGGAAATTACATTATATTTACGAGAAGAAATGAAAAGGTGAAAAGTTTAGGCCTTGTAAAATACGCTTTCATTAGCCCCCAACATTAATGATCATCATTTTCAGTGGTGATGCAGGCGTTTTTTCCTCGTCCTTTTCTCCTCCACCTTGCCTTTTCTGTCATTTCGTTTTTGTCACCACTTGGGGGGGGGGGGGGGCACGTGTCCCGTGTTACCAGTAACTACGCCGCTTGCATTGAAGGTGTTGCCTTGCTAAAAACTAGACGAAACACAATTATAACATGATATTATTTTATAATGCCATACATTTTGATTTGTCTAGTACTTTTCTTGTAATCAAACTCAGGTTGTATAAATTTTTGATGATGTTGAATCACGATTATAAAAATAAAGATGTGTAAACTAAGTTCTAAAATATATTTTTGTACAGCGATAAATGTATTAAAAGTTACCATTTAACAGCCAGTTTACATTTGTCGAGTATTGTCTTTGTACTTAACTTTTTGACGTGTTCCTACGAGTTTTCTTTCATTAAAAGTACCCCTATGGGTAGTTTCAAGTCATGATAGCACTGGGATGCTGATATAGGATGAATGGGGTGTAAACCCCTCCCCCAGAAGAAAAAAAAATCACTTTAACAAATTTAGCATTAAAACTTTTTAACAAATCAGTGGAAACTTGGTGAATGGTTTGGGTGAAAACTTGGAAATTCATCAAAAAGGGACAACCCTGATTTCATTTTTATTAGGGCATGATTGTCACAGGTGTGCGAAAAGTAAAAATGAAGACAAAAAATAAATGGAGAAAGTATTTCAAATAACTCGCCATTCTACCAACTCTTTTTTTTTTTTAATCAAAAAAAAAAAAAAAAAAAAAAAAAAATCACCGAGGGTGGGGGGGGGGGGGGGGGCGGTCAGCACAAAACATAAAATTTAATAACAGAAATTGTTTTACTATTTTATATACCAGTCGCACATAATGGGCGGAGGAGGGGCTGGGGGAGGGGGCAACAATGGTGAAACTTAGGAGGCGATGTCATTTTGGTGATTTATAAGTCTCAGAATCTGCAAAAATTATGTGGATTCGTCAATCATTTTTGAAAGGGGCACTTATCAGAGGTGAAAGGGGTTATAGTTTAAGAAGTGGAAAGGGGCATTATTGGAAAAGTAAAATGGGCACTTATCAGGAGGGGAAAGGGTTCCAATAAAAAAAAAAGGGAGCACCTGTCAAAGTAAAAGAGGCACTCATCAGAAACTAAAATAGGCGCCTATCAGATTTTGGATAAGGGTATTATCAGAGGTGAAAAGCATGTATTTATGAAAAGGGGGAGTGGGCCCTTATTTGAAGGTGAGGGCACTATCTGAAGTAATAAAGGGGGAAGGGGCATAATTACTTGAAATAGTTTCATTTATCTGCAAATAAAAGGCGCACTATAGGGGCACTAAAAAAAGGGAGCGCCTACTCTAAAAGGAAAATCACAAGCTTTTTAAAAATTCCCCAAATCTGGAGAATTAATGTACGAAGTAGGCCTATATAAATTATTGCGGACATCAACATTTTAAGTTCGCCGACAGAATATTTGTGAATAGGGAGCGCAGATTGAGTACAGTGAATTCAGTGGCTGGGGTCCAAAACCCAATCACTCATCTACATGTAGAATTTTTGTAGAATTTTATTGACTCTTTGACCCCCTCTCTCGGGGTATGAGAGTACAAACAAACATAAAAGTATATAACAATACATGACTTATGAATACAATTCACATACATTATACATAGATAATGACACAAAGATAAAAACGATAATAGGTATAGTGTATGAAAGTACAAACATGTATGTAGGCCTACACATTATGTAGGCTATAATACCCCCGGCCCCAACACTGACAAAAAGCATTTATAAAAACACGTGGTCTGTACTATACTGTACTACCACATGTTGTGTACTTCTCTTTTTACCTTTTGGAAGTATCAAAACAACTTTCCAGACGGAATCGTCCATGGGATCAAAGAGGGGGGGAGAGAAAAAAAGTTAGTTAATAAAACTACTAATTAATTCATACTACGATCTTTATGAAGCTTTAATCATTTAAATTTCAAAATAAATTCACATTTTGTGCCAAATTTGAATTTGAATTGTTTATTATGACTTTTGGGTGAAATATCCTAAGTTCAAATCATACAAATATTCTGAATTTCACAATGGAATGGTTGGAATGTGGAGATCACTTTTAACTTGCCGCGCCAAACTTCGGCTGAGCTCGATCGCATGCGCCAATTTTATGCATGCAATTTGTGTACGCGATCGTCGATCGAGCGAGCTGAAAATCGCGCTGTGTTTCAGTAATTGAGAGTATAAAGGAATTATATGACCTGAATTTGAACAGAATGTTGATCAGATCGCCGCCATTTGATTTGCAATGAATATGTCGGAATCTCAGTCATCGGTAAGTCAGGATATGGCAGACTGTTTTGAAATGTATCATGTGTGATGATTTGCACTGTTTGTAAGATAAGAGAGTGAGCCTGCATGCAAATACAAATAGGGAGATGTGCGAATCTGCGAAGGTGATGATGTTTAATGCATGGAGTGCTGTGGAGTGCACTACAGAGACCATCGAGAGTGACAGTGCTTGCTTATTGGGCCTGAGCTGTGTAGAACTTACTTACTAATACTAGGCTACTACTGTAGTTACTTACTAGACGTGACAATGATGTTGGTGTTGCCAGTTAAATTTGGTCCAAATCCAACGTTAGATTTGGTTCTGTAAATCAATGTAATGATAGAGATCTAGACCCTAGTCTCACTCTCACTCAGTCTCACCGAGTCACTCTCAGTCTCGTTTCAAATTCAATGGGATGTCAAGGAACTTTTAGTTGTAGTTGTTGACTACTTGTAGACCTAGACTAGATCTACTTAGATCTGACCCTAGGCCCTAATTTTAATCGCTATGACGATTGACGGTTTTCGTGAAAAATGCTACCCCGGATGAGTGATGAGCATGAGCAGAGCCAGAGAAGTTGTGTTGAACTGTCCCCTTGCTTCTTTTTTCAAGCCCGCCTCATTATGTAAATTATTCAATATTTACCGATTTACCAATAACTACCGGTCTAGATCTAGGCCTAGACCCTACCTCAGTCACACTGTCGATACCGACTCCAGTCCAGGGTTGTAACAGAAAAGTTTGCAATCAATTGCATAATGAAAATGACCAATCAAGATCAATGTTGCATGCCTGTAATATTGATCAAAAGGCTGACCATAGGCCAAAAAAAAAAAAAAACGTGTTTAGCGTCCTGTTTTTTCGAAAAATAGGAAGGAGGGGCCCTTTTTTTTTCTTCTTTCAAAATGGCCACTCAAACAGTCGGGCTATTTTTCAAGATGGCCTCCAACATTTTTTAATTAAAAAAAAAAAAAAAAAAAAAATCAGAAATAGATCTAGATCTAGATCTACATCTACATGTAGATCTAGAGTAAAGTACCCGGTTTTCGGCCACTTAAGACAAAATCCTATTTATTGGACTCTTTACTTCCTATTTATTATCATTTCTTGTTCAAATCATGAAGCAAATATTATTATTATTTAAACAAAAAAAGAATCCCCAAAAAAAATCACGAATTGCCATGACAATATTCATTTCAATTTTCACTGTTTTGGAGCCGGTTATCGGCCGAGCGTTTCAGTTTACGGCCGCATGTACAAAGTCAATAGGAAGCGCTCGCGCGCGCCGTGCGTTTCTGCGCTGATGTATAGCACAAGCGGGCGGAGCAGGTATCCCACGCCGGAGCTCCCGGGTGCTCGCCTGACCGAATACAGGCACAGCGGTGATCGGAAGTTGGAATCTGAATTAGACGGACATATCGTGTGTGCGTCGCGGTGTGCGGCTGCATTGATTTAATACATGCGATGAGATACTTTTGAGCTTGCGACCAGCACAAAATCGGGCTCTATATCTGAAAAATACTTGAAATAAAGCTCATTTTATGGTACCCATATTTCTTACATACACGCGTAAGAAACTCGATTTTTCAGATTTGGGTAGCGGGACCGCCGATTACATCGCTAAAATGTGATATTTTAGGATATATTTTTCATTGCAAATGTGGTTCTTCAGTGACACTGGCATGGTATGGTATGTGTGGGATATGTGTTATGCTATTATGCGATGTATTTTAAAGTGATTTTACCATGTATCCAACCAATTGGCCGAAAACCGGAGCTGACCGATTACCGGGTACTTTACTCTAGATCCATTTTAGCAGTGTTTTCATGTTTTTTTTCTTTAAAAAAATTTTAAAAAAAGGAAGCGGGCGGGGACGCTAAACATGTCTATATTTTTTTGAATGGCCTTAACCAATCAGAATCATTATTTTTAATTTGCAATTGATTCCAAATCTTTGTCTTAAGGCTCAGATCAACTCCAGACCAAATGAATTTATTTATGGCCATTTATTGCAGCCTTTGCAGGTAATGCACAGGTCTGTAATGTTTTTTGGTCTGTAGACAGTCGGTGTGGTGTTGGTCTCGGACTGAGGTACGGTATTAACAAAAATGATTTGCATCTTAAAGAAAAAATATGAGGAGGAGAGGAAGTTAAGAAGAAAGAGGAGGAGAAGGGCTAGGAATAGGAGAGAAGGAGGAGGAGAAGAAAGACATAAAATTTGAGAACATTAAGATGGAGGGCAAAACTGAGGAGGAGGAAGAAACAAAGAATTAGAAATGAGAGAAGAAGAAGGACAACAACAACTACATGTTCGGTAGGTACTACTTAGGGTACGTTTATGCTCAACTTTTTCAGGCTTTTGTTACTCGTTTAGTTAAAAACATGGTTGCGTCCTTTCTCATTTTCGTAGAATCGCCGATCGTAAACTCACAAAAAGGTGAGTTTTGGATCGGCTTTTCTCCAAAAACACGGTTTCTAGGGAAGCATAAATGCACAATCATTTGTAAATGCGTTAAAATGACGTCATCATAAACGTGTTTCCGGTTCATGTAAAAATCTACATAACAATCAGTTGAATACCTTATTTCTCTTGATTGAAAACATTTTCTTCCTTTAAATTGTTTTTTTTCTTTCTGTAGCCAACCCTTGAGAGTGCAGGCAGCTCACAAGCCCCCTCTCCAGTAACCGGTGCACCTAATGCACCAAGATATGGAACCATCATTCCAAACAGGATATTCGTCGGTGGAATTGCATTTAATGTGAGTATAAATAGTTTCCAATTCTATGAAATAGTATATTTCGTGTTTTATGGTAAAGCGTTTACAATAATAAAATGTGTTATGATAAGTGTACAATTAAATAGGTTCTGCAATGGTACATGTTGATGTATGTGATACAGTATGGCTCATTCTGATTTTACCTGGATCTGTGTGTATTGGGTTTTTCAGACGTGTATCAATGAGATATGGTTATTTACGTCTGGGGACCGACCTTTAAACGTCACCATCCGAAAGACGTGACTCAGTTTTGAACCTGCGTCCTCAGTTGCATCAGTTTGTAACTTCCATTGTTAGGCCATTAAAAAAATATACATGTTTGGCGTCCCCGCACACTTCCTTTTTGGGGGCCGCCTCATTTTTTTTTTTTTTTTAAATAATAAAAAAAAAAAAAACACTGCTAAAAAAAAGACCCCAAAATCTGAAAATCTACGGTTGGCATTTTACATGTAAAAAAGTTTTTTTTCTTTACCGTTTTTTAGATTTTTAAAAATTAATGAATAAAAAAATATGTATTTTGTTTGTTTAAATGGGATATAAATGCATAAAATCAAATTATTCCAAAATTCTCACACGTGCAAACCATGGATAATTATGAGGTGAGAATGATATCAATGGAATGATGACGTTGAAACACATGTATTTAAAAACTGAGAAATTTCAGCCAAAAGAGGGCGGGAAAAAAAAAAGGAGAATAAAAAAAAAAAAAATCAAATCTGAAAAATATCGGCCCAAAGAGGTCGACAAAAAAGAAAGTTAAAAAAAAAAAATACTTTTCCGACCGACCGACCCACCCATGTTTTGGCACCCAAAGGGCAATACAACAAGTTTTTATTTAAGGCCTAATGGAATGTAAACCCTCTTTCTCTTGATCAATGTGTGTGTGGGTGATGTCAAATGTTTTGTTGTGATGAGGCAGTGAATCCGTCTGTGTAAAGGTAATATCAATCAAAACAAGCATGTAACCTTGGAAGTACCTGTACATGTGTATGTAGAATGTACGACCCCTACAATATATGTACATGTACAGTGTGTATGTACATGTATGTACAACATAATCTTCATTAGCAGACCTTAGTATTAAAGAGAAGGTTGAGTGAACTTTCTCATTCTTGTGACATGGACATGGAATGTAATCTCTCTTTCCCTTGCACCAGTGTGTGTATGGGTGATAGCCAATGTTTTGTTATGATGAGCCGGCATTGGATCTGTCTGTGTAAGGTAATATCAATCACTTGGAGATGAGCAAGCATGTTAAAGGGATACCTGGTAGTTGAGTTCTGTTTTCAGACCTCAAATGCCTTCAAGTGCATGGTTGCTACAAAGGTAATTTTAAACCCCCAAATGTGTGAAATTTAGCCAAAACGATCATACTAATTCAGCTCCACTTTCAAAAAATTATGGTGACCGTTAATTATTTAATTAAAAGAAAACAATACATGAGCCGACAATACATGAGCCGGCTGGTTGTGCGTAATATAACCAACATGTACAGTTGTACATGCCAACAAAAAAGCCAACATCGGCATTGGCTGAAATACATGTATGACGTAAAAAGGCGCTATTTGTTTTTTTCAACGGCTTTTTCAAATTATCTAATATTTGTGGTGGTACACAAGAATTAGAAATCGTTATATTTATTGATATTTCAGCTGTCTCTGAACCGATTTTGATCAAACAAAGATGATTTTATCATTTAAATTGCATGTACTTTCAAATTTGACACTTAATTTTTCACACAAAAAATTATTTTGTGTAGCGCCCTCTGCAACAGAACTCGACTATCCCTTTAAAGCTTGAAGTATGACCCCCATGTAGCGATACAGTCTTCATTAGCAGACCCTGTTATTAAGAGGAGGTTAGGTTCTTTTAAAGGTGAAACATACAGTAAGTTGTGAACTTTCTCATTCTTGTAAATATGGAATGTAATCTCTCTTTCCCTTGCACCAGTGTGTGTATGGGTGATGTCCAATGTTTTGTTGTAATGAGCCGGCATTGAATCTGTCTGTGTAAGGTAATATCAATCAAAACGAGATGAACAAGCATGTGGCCTTGATATGAGTATGATCCCTATGTACTTGTACAGTGTACATGTAGCTGGTCTAATCTTCGTTTGCAGACCGTTTGTTTGAGGCGTAGTAGCTTACCATTACTGACTGAAAATGTATAACGTGATCTTAATTCTTGCAGAGTAGAAACATGCATCATTCCCAACAAATCACCCTGGAGTTCGTAAAAGTTTGTAAAAAGCTGTACAGAAAAGCCATTCTAGATTCATGTTATCATCAGGAAATTTGATTTGGTACTCATGAGCAAAACTCATAATTTCAGTCTGATCATGATAACCCCCCCCCCCCCCCTCCCCTCCCCCTCCCTCACAAGTTAATTTTTTAATTCTTTTATTGGTTGTTCATGTAACATGCATTAAGCAGTCGTGCATAAAAGTACACATAACCCTGCTTAACTTTTGGCAAGTATTGAAATTAACAAAACTAGAGAAAAAGAGAAAAACAACATTGTTGTACAGTATGTACTGTATGATAAATACTAACACAGAAAGGTTAAAGTTTTTAATGGTTTAACCCCCTCATTTAAGGAGCAAGCAACATTGATGTCGTCTACTTTCTCTTCATCAAGCTTTTTTAAAGTATCAGACTTAGCAAATCACTTTATATTTTGTGCAGAAATTATGACTCACAATTAGTTGAGTTTGTCTTTAATTGCACCTACACCTTTACATATCATATAGGAGAGAGATAGTCAAAGTTAAATGTTGTGGTCTGAAAGCAAAGACTACATGCCCATGAACCCATCATAACATTTTATTGTTGTAGCTGTCCTGTCTTTGTGTTTTAAGTAGTTACTGCACTGTTGCATAGAGTGTATGTTATGTTCTAAGTATTTAGGTCGCTTTGATACACATCCCAACTCCTACATGTACGCATTGTATGTGAAAATGTGTGAAGGAGTGTGCTATCCGGGGTAGATGTTAACCTATGGAATGTCCTTTCGTGTTGCAGAATGACTCTACATTCTACAATATACAGTCCAGTGACAATTAATTTGCAGTCCAAATTCTAACATAAATCAAGCTGCTATAACAACCCTACATTGTGTAGATCTACAGAGGGTACAATACTATGCCTCAGTCCTTTAAAGGTAAAGACCAGTTTTGGAAATGCCCCCCTCTCAAAAAATGAAATGGAAGCTCTTATTACCAATCAAGTGAAAGAATATGTTTTGACTAATACGTGATGATACAAATTTTGCTGAGAAACCGCCTACTAATTGATTTGATGAATTATTATATCTATCCGGACTGGATAGATATCGTGCACGTGTCGCATACATTAAGGCTGTGCACAACAGTGTAATGAAGTACCCGAGTACACTCCCAGGCTTACAAGCGAATACTCTAATATTCGGACGCCATGTTTTTTAATAATTTTTTTTTTTTTTTTCTTTTTTTTTCCAGCACCATACCACTGGAGCAGTATCCAAAGTCCATCGCCAAAAACCATGCAATTTTACTTGCAGTTGAAGGCGTCAATTTAATAATAATAATAACAGTAAACAATGCTGTTTTAAAAACCAAAGATGGCAGAATAATCCATTTTCCTCCGAGTCCAAACAGAAATCCAGACATTTGGTCCCAGTTTCTGAGTGGTGAGTTTGACAGGACTTGAGTTGAAAAACATTTTTACCGATGGTACCATGCCAGCGGCCGCCGCTCTCCCTGGCACGGTTAAGCGTCGGCCTGGACCGGGATTTTTTTTTTTTTTTTTTTTTTTTTTTTTTTTTTTTTGCGGCCGAATATTCAAGTACGAGAAATCGTACTCGAGTTGTAGTTGTCAACCGTGCAGGTACTCGAGCATTCGACTACTCGTCGCAGCCCTAGCGTACATATAGTCCCATATACATCTTTCTGTGTACAGTGCTTGTAACTTTACCAAGACTGGGCCAAATTTCTTTTCATTTTGATGATTCCAGAACCTTGCAGTACACACCAATACTTATATGCTAGATGATCAACCTTTCCTGATCGATTCCACAACGTTTCTTTCACAATGCAATTGCATGACCATAACTGGTCTTTACCTTTAAGATTGGGAGAGAGAGAGAGGGGGTATCTAGGATTAGGATGCATGATGACATTCACCCAAGTTTACTAATCCATCTTGGAATTTTACTTTTCAGCAGACAAGCGACGCAGAGCTCAGGAATTTCTTCTCGGCCTTTGGTCATGTCAAAGAGGCCAAGATTATTGCAGATAGAGCAGGAGTATCAAAAGGGTGAGTATTTTTCTGACCAAAATATATCTTTAAAGAGGAAAGTCACCTTTAGGGTGAGCATTTTTCTGACCAAAAATATATGTGTCTTTCATGCGGAAATTCATCTTCCAAATGTGGTGGTTCTATTAAAAACAGAAAATAAAAGAATTAGTTTTAATCGTGAAAGTTTGAAGAAAAGCCGTCTTAATAGTGGGTTTTTGTATAGCGCTTACATGTACAGTATGTCTAGCAGACTTGACACTCCTGGTGCTCTGCAATTATTACCCCGGCTTTTAGCATGGCTGCCATAACGGCCCTCTAGCATTTCTTGGAATTATTTCCTGCCAGGTACTTATATCACCTGGTTCGAGTATGGCAAATATAAATTAATGATTTGCCAAAGGACATACATGTAAGTGCGGCAGCGGGACTTGACCCGCGAACCTTGACCCGCAGACCTTGTAATCCACAGTCCAGTGCCGTATCCACTCGACCACGACACCTCTCGTCTGTATAACGTCATTACCATGTACTTTCAATAGAGACTGCATGCTTGATCATTGCTTGTGTATTAAGAACATGTCAGATGTATATAAGGAATGCAGCCTCTCAGCTTGTCTGTAATGCCATCAGAGGTCGTTGACCCCAAGCTTTCTCGACTCTCCCTCAGCAGTCTATCGGCAAGGCACCTACATGTACATGTAATGCCAAGAGACACACGGTCCCTCAGTATATGCTTGTGGCAACCTCAAATGTTTGTCAAGGGTTTAATGGTTTATCAAACGTAAATTTGATCTAGTGCTGTAGCCGAACCGCCGAACCGAACAGAAGTTCGCCGAACATGGCACTTCCGAACCGAACCGAACGCAAAGGCCTGGTTCGGATGTTCGGCAGAAAAATATAAAATTTTCACAAGCTAATAAACTTGTCATTTTGTACCTAATTTTCATGTCATGATTGCTCATTTTATATTTACTTTTTTTCCCATTTTCCGCCTTTGTGATTCATGCCTATCCAGTGGTGGGCGCGACTTCACTGGCGCCATTTAAATCCCAAATCCTGACCACGCTACGTCGCGATCGCAAGCCATAAACAAGAATACATGTGCGTGATCAAAATATGTTCATCTCGAACCCATTTAACAAAAAATTAATATTTTAATTGTAATAATATCGGACATATTTTACAATATAAATAATGAAATAAATATATATTATAGTATGGTATTTATTTATTCAGGAAAAAAAGGGATTTTATATTTTTCCTATTCAAAATAAAAACTTATAAAAAACAGTTATTGACGAGCCTGAATTTCTATTCAAGACTGCAGCTTTCATGACTCTAACATTAGACAATAACCGTCTCGGAAAATCTTTAAAAAATATCATTTATTGACAAATTGAAAACATGATTCTTTTAAAATTGAAAATAAAACACGATTCAAGACGGAAATACGAATGTAAGTAGTATTTTTCTTCACAAACAATTACGTTTAGAGCAGTTTTTAATGTGAAATTCGTACTGGTTGGAAGCAGTGTGCAGAGGTCCTCCGTGCTGGTCGGGCCCGGCAGGCCGGCCGGCCCGCCCAGTGCCGCATGCCATGGCTATGACGCTGCTTGCTATTATATTACCGAACCCCAAACCGAACCAAGTTTGGGTGAAAAATTGCCGAACTCTGCCGAACCGAACCGAACACGAACATATAGCGTCTGACTTACAGCACTAATTTGATCATCAATCAATTTATTAATTCTTTGTATTCCACTAGACAAGGGAAATATGCAATAAGAGGCAATACAGGGCCGAAAGGAGAGCACAGTGTATAGGCTCTTTATTTTCTTTACTGTATACATTCTCTGTCAACAATGTTACCCTTTGCAAAATGTACACTTTTTGTGCAATAAGTTTGTTTTTGTGTGTGTAAGAAAGGTTGTGCAGTTTAAGTGCCCGCTCTCAAATCTCTGGTACGATTCCAGTTTTTGTATATAGTGATAGTAATAGTAACTGAATTCTAACTTCAATCTTGAACTGTTAAGGAAACATGTACAGTGTACATGTATACATCCATCATAACATAAGGCCATGTAAAATTGATTACATGTTGATCGTCCAGATTTTTTGAAAAAGAGGAGGAGGGTGTACCATGTTATTTGATATTTGATATTTTTCCCAAGATGGCTGCCGCGTGTAAAATCCAGCGCTAGAGCGCGGCCGCGCTATCGTGAGGTATCTGCGATGCGATGATCAGTCGACTCGATCGACTCACCTCTAGCTAGCTCCTCGACTCAAGCATATACATGTACATGCGATATATGCATGCGCAGCGCATGCATCATCGCATCATTTTTTAGCGCAGCTTCACTTCAGCATATCGCCGATCATATAGCATATCAACCACTCTACATTTCAATACACTTTTTTCTAGAGTCTTAGTATGTTTGTACAAGAATATTTGAACAGCGTATTTGAAGAAAAGGTGGAAAAGATGCATATGGTAAGTATTCTGTGTTGTTTTCTGAATTTAAAAAAAAAAAAAAAAAAAAAAAAAATCAAATATCAAATATAAGGAGGCGGGCGTAAAAAAGGAAGCGGGCGGGGACGATCAACATGAAATCAATTTTACATGGCCTAAACATAATTTGAAACTTAATGGCAACCCTATAGTCCAAACCTTTATTATATTTGATTAGATAAAAGGACATAGTATCATGACTTGATCACCCCCTTTAAAAAACCAGCTGTGTTTGTCTGTCACATCTCCTCCCAGTCCTGAATATGATGCCATGATTGCTTGGGCATACTACATTTATTAACTCACTTGTACCAGCTAGGGCAGCACAATGCTATATACAGTAACTAAACTACAATGTATATGTGTGGTATGTGACACAAGGAAGAGACGTTATGGTTTCCTACACTGTACATGTACATGCACTTGACCTATTTTTCACTGCTTTTTTATGGGGTGTTCACAATTACAGCTCCTGTGGTCAAGATTAAATAATTGTAATTGTTAGGATGATTTATAAACAACATGGATGTCTCCCTCATTGTTGTTTTCTCTCTCATCTCCAGGTATGGATTCATCACATTCGAGACGCCAGAGGAGGCACATAGAATTCTAAAAGATCAGGTAATGATGATAATAGCAAATACATGTACGTAAATTGGAATTAAAATAAATGATGATAATTAAAGATTCATAAAGCAAATACGTGTACGTACTGTACATTGTACTACATGTAAATGTATATTTGCCCATATCACTTGAGGGGCATTAAACAATTGGATATGAAATTCATCAACACAATAGACTTTACAAAATTTCAAAAAGTGCCAAGTGATATTGATTTGATAGATATGATTACTTAATTATCAGGCCTTAAATTTCGTCATTTTTAGGGCAAGGCCAGTTTGGCCTTGAGTACCTCATATTTTTAAGGGCACCAAGGCCAAAATATTTTTACAAAAAGGGCATCGAGGCCAAAATATTTTACAAAAAGGGCATCGAGTATGAGGCCAAAAAAATTGATTCTATTTTTGTTAGATGTCGTGTATTTTATGAAACTTGGGCGGGATCAATTTCCCATGACTGTTAGCACCAGCTTCTTCACAGAATGTATAGAGGTCTACGGTACATACAAACAAGGCGGCGGCCCGCAAGCCTTAGATTTAGCAGCCAGGAGCAAGGGGCAATTTCATAATGTGAATAGAACGATCAATTTAATAACTTTTTAATCTTAACAATATGAACAGGAATTAAGATTGATTAAGAACATCAAACTTGCACATTAAACAGTATTTTAAATTAACTAAAAATATTGATGAGCAAATGAATAAATAAATTGTCAATTTCACAAACATCGAAAGTCAGAAGGACTTGGCAAGTTTACCGGGCCGGGTATCCCAAATCGAAATCGCACCTCACACACAAACCTTCCGCCACACTCTCGGTAGTAGGAGCAAATTTGAAGAAATTATCTTTTTAACTGTTGTATAGAAAGGTCTAGATCGGCCTAATTAATGAAATAAGATGTAAAAATGTCCTTAGACATTCAACAGCTGAAAGTGACACACTCAGCTCAATTGCGTAACGTGCGTTCACGAAACCAAAATCGTTCCTCGCACACACACTCTCGCCACTTTTGGTGGGAAGCTGTCGGGCTGGAAGTTTGCCAGCGAAACCGATGCACCCTCGGAGATTCGCAGCGCGTAATTTAACCGGGACTCGAAACGTTTGTCTTGGAAAGCTGGCGGGGTAGCTTTTTGAAGCTAGGTCGGCTGGTGGCAAAATGAGAGTAACTACGATCGAGAACATCGTAGGTGTTCTTAACTTATTAATAAGATAATTCTAAATTCTATTTGAGATAAAATAATAAACTAGACCTACAAACAAACCTCGACAGATCTCTAATGACTATTTGAATGCTTGTTTATTTCTCCAATTGACGATTTTTTTTCTTGATCCTGGCCTTCGATTTGTGCGTCAACAGCATGCACCATATCAAGCGATCGCATGAACGTACGTGCGCTAGCGCATTGCCTATATAATATGAAAGGGCGCATTTTCACGGCACTTGCGCCTTATTAAAGCACTAAATACGAAGCTAGAAGAGAGCTCGTGGGCGGCAAACTGTTCGTGATTCGTGTATTTTTACTGTTCTAATAATTTATGGGCGCATTTTCACGGAAAACACTTGCGCCTTGCCGTCTAGTTTTAAATGAATATGGGCGCAATTGGTGGTTTTATGAGCGCAAATTTAAAAAAAAGGGCACGTCCAATTGGAAAAAAAGGCACGTCGGCTAGTTTGAAAAAAAGGGCACGGCCTTTTTGGCCGTGAATTTATCTTTTTTTGGGAGGGCACCACGGCCAGTCATAGGGGCATCGACGGCCTGGCCGTCGATGGCCGTCGATTAATTTAAGGCCTGTATTATCATATTCTGTGATAAACTTAATCTGTATACTCAAAATATTATTTTAGTTCATGTTTCCTTCATACTCTGTGTCTGTCTCCCTGTCCGTTTCTGTATCTCCGTCTGTCTCTTTCCCCTTCTCTCTGTCTCTCTGTCTCTCTCTCCCCCCCTCTCTCTCTCTCTCTCTCTCTCTCTCCCTTTCTCTCTCTGTAACTCTCTGTGTGTCTCCCTCCCCCTGTCTCCCTCCCCCTCTCTCTCTCTCTCTCTCTGTCTTTCTCTCTCTTATCTCCATCTTCTGTCCATGTATCTGTATGGATAATTAGATATAAAGAGTAATGTGGTCTTTATTTTCATCCTTTTTATTTATTTGTTTATCTATCAGGCAAACTGTTTAGTTTTCAAAGAAAAGAAGTTGAACATTGGGCAAGCAATTAGAAAGCAGGTAAGAAAAGTTGCAAGTTAGAGTTTGTTTTCAATTCTGCAGTGAATTTATGCATGGTTTTCAATGTTTCTGCTTATTTTTTGTAGAATTGCCAATTGTGTTTCTTATATCTTTTCACCCTCATTAGCTGTTTCGATGCTTATTGTTACCCCCAAGGCAGATTTGTATCCCTCTTACCTGTAGTAAATCTATAAAGTGATGGTTACATGACACTGACATATATAATTATGTCTATCAGGCATTACTGCCCGAGCTCACTGTAATACTGAATAGGGGCCACATATAAGGAAAACCCTTCCATGGTTGCCAAATGGAAAACGCCCTTCATGCAGGCTGGTCAATGGGCATAATTCAAAAGGATTTAGGGATTGTTTGGTTTGAATGATTCTTGAATAAATGTTTATTTGGAAAATAATTTTTATCCCCTAAAATAAAGAAAGAGGAGACATCTAAATTCTTTTCTTCTTTAGCACATAAAGTAGTCTATTTTTAAGAAAAATGTGTACCACCTTTTTTGCATGGAAGGGGGGGGGGGAGGAGGAGAAGAGGAAAGCAAATCATTTTTCTTTTGCAGGAAAAATGAAGTTCCTAAAATTTTGAGTTTTGGACCTTTCCATATTAAAAGTTGGAACTCAAATTAAATTTTAACCAGTTTTTTTAGCATTTATATACAGTGTACATTGCGGATGTGTTTTCTAGTTCAATTTTTTAACCATTTTCATATTCATGGATGCCAGCTATACACAGTATTGAATTTGTCCAGCTTCCTACATTATCTTTGTCATAAACTTGGGACTCCTTCACAAAATTGTAAAACTTTCAAGACTATACAAACGTGTGAAGCACGTGTTAATGCATGTACATCATGACTGTGATAGCTTTGATCCCTCGTATAAAACACTGGCAACTTTGTATTTAAACCCTGTTTAATAGACTTGTGTTGTTATTAGTTTTATGCTTCCATCATAGAATTATTTGCAGAAATCTGCTTACCGTGTTTCAGTATTTTCAGGTTGATTTGTTTGTTGACAAGTTTTTCCCTGTTTTCATTCATTTTTCAGCCTCTCAAATACCCCAAAGATGTTGGTGAGTTACAGCATTTTTATTGCACTTTTTTTCCGAGCAGATTTATTGCATGTTTCCCTTGTGTGTGCTTTTCAAAAATGTTATTAAACGGCTTGATATTTCATTTTCAGCTTTAATTAAATAAAGAATAATTATATGTGATCAACCAATTTTAAACTGTATGATTGAACTGGATAAAACGATATTGTGCAATCAAATGCCAAAGTCTGAGATTTAATTGTAAAAAATGCAACATCTTCTGTAAGGTAGTCTAGCAAAATGTAGCGGCATGAAAAGACGCGTCCTGAGCTCAAAATGCATCATTGTTGACAATTTTAATTTTATCGCACAGAGGTAGAAAGTACCACATCGTCAAGATGTAGAACTGGGACATACATGTGTTATCTTGCCTTTCTATAAGGCTGAATGTTAACTAAACTTACATTCAGATATTAGATAAAATAACTTCTGATGAGCAAATATCACTAACTATTATGCTTTTTGCGTTCCGGACGAGTATTTTCCTACCTAAGGCTAAATACAAAGCCAAGGGTTAACCACTCTGCATCCCATCCCCCCTCCCCCTCCTCCCCCTCCCCCCTCCCCCCTCTCCCCCCCTCCCCCATAAAAAAAAAACGACTAAAACGATATTTGCAAAATTATTAGTATGATCTCACTTGGTCACTGCTCCCTCGCAAATTAAATTTATATCAAGGTTTTTTGATAGAAAACGAAACTTTTTATTCTAAAAAGTCAGTCTCTACTGGGGGCAGAGGTCAATACCCTCAAAGAGTCTTTGCTGGTCACCATCACTACCACAATGTCTGGCGTGTTGCATCCTTCCTCGCCTTGACCCCCAAAATGTTGTCCCTGCTCTGTGTAATACAATTCATTATCTGTATTTCTGAAAACTTTTGTTGTGAACCAATGCTGTCTTGGATTGTTACAGACCCAGCCCTTATTCCAAGCGGGATGGTCTTCCATTCACCGAGCGGTGGGTACAGCTACACGTACCACAACGGAGTCGCGTACTTCAATCCTTCGGACGCACAGCAGGCGGCTACGCACGGTCATCCAGGTCATCCAGTACAGACAACGATAGCTGCACATCACCATCATCAGCAGCAGGCACAGGTAATTTCATTCCAAAGAAGATACCATTACACACCCTTACAGGTATAGACCAGTTTTGGAAACGCCCCCCTCTCAAAAAATGGAATGGAAGCTCTTATTACCAATCATGTGAAAGAATATGTTTTGAATCACGCGTGATGATATGAATTTTGCTGGGAAACTGCCTACTAATTGATATATTTGGTACATTATTATATCTATCCGGACTGGATAGATATCGCGTAGTCCCATACACATCTTTCTGTGTAAAGTGCTTGTAACTTTACTAAAGCTGGGCCAAATTTCTTTTCATTTAAATGATTCCAGAACCTTGCAGTACACACCAATACTTGTATGCTGGATGATCAACGTTTCTGATCGATTCCACAACGTTTCTTTCACAATGCAATCGCATGACCACAACTGGTCTTTACCTTTAAGATATACATGTACTGTACTACATTTGTAGAAGCACTATCATAAAATCGCCTTTAGCGCCATCTCAGGTCAGCTGTAGCAGTATGGTCCTAGCTGTAACTCGCTGCTTCCCTAGCTGGCTTATTGGTCTTCGCATCATGTCCTCTGTCTGCGAAGTGGAAATCAGGTATTGGGTTACGCCCTGTCGGCAAGTTGACCATGAGATGGTGCTGTGGAATAAACAGTACGCTAGGGCAGAAAGTTCATCAGTTCAGTATCGCTTTAAATTCTAAAGTTGTTCTTTGTCATTCTCTCCCTTTGTTCTCCCTCTTGCAGCCCCAGTATGCACCGTACACCGTCCCCTTCATGCTGCCTCCTCCAACCCCTCAGCAATACATGACAAACCAACATCAACAGTTTGCCTACCAACAACCCCAACCTGTCAGACAGGTACACGTAGTAAACACAAGCATTCTGCAAGATTTTTACGATTCTAAAACCTTTTCTCGTGCTTTTTCTATTATATTTGTCGTTTCATTGCACATTTTTGTAATATTCATTGTATTATGTTTTGCATGAGAAATAAAATCATTTGAATCATTGAATGATTTTTTCCTTTTTCTCAAATGGGAGATAATTTGACCATTCAAATTTTGTAAATCTATAAAGATTTGTGTGATTCTAAAACCATACAATGCTTGCATTTTTCCTTATTCTCAAATGCAGTAGGAGATAATTCAACCATTACAAATTTCTTGTAGACGGTGTTTTCCCTATTGAATCGGTCAAATTGATGTCAATTGTATTCAAGTCAATCAGAAGGAAATGAAATTGAATGAATTGTATAGAATGGAAATGAAATGAAATGCATTATCTAATCTTATTATAGGCGCCTTGAGCATCTCTTGGGGTGGATATGTGCGCATTATAAATGTTGTTATTATTATTATTATTATTATAGTGAAAATCGTCTTTCATTGGTAACGTATGGGCTAATATGATAATGTAGCAATGTATTGTATTTCCACCATATTCGAACCCCCTTCCTTCCTTCCTTTCCATGAGATCATGAAGATTATTAGATAATTATAATAATAATAGTACTTGTTCTTTTATAGCACATTTCATGTCCGTTGACATTTCAATGCGCTTTACAATATGCATACATGTATATATGAAATATTACAAGATCATAAAAGGAAGATGAAATAGAAACATTAATTAGAAAACAATGAAGTTCTTACAAAGAGAAAAACTGCAACATTACTTATCGACTATTGATATGCTAATTTGAAATGATGAGTTTTGAGTTTGGATATGAATGTTTCAGTATTGGATATACAACGTATCAACATCTTTCTCCAATTTTTGTTTAGCCTGTACCACAGTACCAGACCCAATGGAGATGGGTACCTGCACAGGTAAGAAGAAGCCATTACAACACTCCATCCTCCCAATAGTCTGCTACTGTTGACAGGCATTCATTAAGTCAACATTTATTTTGACAGGATAAAACTTAAGCTATGTCCTTTGGTCTGTCCCCCTCTTTGTTACCACTATAAGTAGAGTTTATGCCATTCATTGCAGACTTACAGGTAAAGCAAAAATACATTTCTTACATGTGTAATGATCTCCCACTAATTACAGGTCCCTCTTTGTGTTCTGGTTTATATTTAGTCCTGATATAACAAGAGAATAAAAGTTAAAAAGAGGTAATTTTATTGGTTCCAAGGAGTTTGATAGCAAAAACAATGTTCCATGGAACTAAATTGAATGATTCATTTCATCAGTCAAGAAAATCAGGGCATCGTTTCACAAAACCGTCATAAGAACAAGTTCACCGACATTGCATTGGAACACGTTCTAAATTTAATACAGGCATTTCAATGGGTAGTTGGCGAAACTGTACTTATGATGGTTTTGTGAAATGCTGCCGAGAAGATTACTGACTTAAGATATGTGCTCTAGGGGCTGTTTCACAAAGATCCTAAGTTGAACTTATCTCTAAGTTGGACTTTTATGGAAAGCCATTAGCATCTTTGAAAATGTGTTTGTGAAAGTTATTTTTAAAAGCATTAAAATGTTGATTCAAATCATTCATATTTTTATTATCAAGAAGATTTCATTTTCTTGATGTGGAATTCATGAAAAGTCTAGAATACTTGAATTTTTGCTTTTTAATATATTTTATTTTTAAGACTACAAATGGCTCTCATAATGTTGAAGTCCAACTTAAGTTTGAGTTGAATCTTTATGAAACACCCCCCTAATCCTTGCTTCTTCAGGCCCCATCTGCAGCAGCGGTGAACGGCAGCATGCTACCGGTCTCCCCGCTCTACCCCAACCCTCCCCAGCCCCACAGCCACGAGGTCATCTACCAACAGGCACACCATTACCAGACACAAGAGATCGGAGAGGTGCCAATCATGGAACCCTCAGCAGCAGAGGTAAGGAAACACCCCAATTTTCTAGTGGTATAGCCCATTGTGGCATTGCGTTAGCAAACTTATGACGTATCTTCTGATTTTTTTTTTTTGGCGTGGGGGGGGGGGGGGGAGAACTTTTATTGATGAAGTATTCTTGTAAGGAGCCCCTCCCCCCCCCCCCCCCCCTCTTAATTCAGGCTGTCATGTTTATGTGGCTTCAAATTGTTCTCACATTTCAAGTCTCTCTTGATAAAAAAAATAAACAACTTCCATATTCCTCGTTGAAATGATTCATTTTTCATCAATTGCTCCCTCTATATAGAAAACAATGCCTAATCGGTGCCTGTCGGTCCCCTATGATCCTCTTTTTCTTATGTTTATTGAGAGCTGAGTTGATGAGATAGCCACCTGTCAGTGACCTCGCTGGGTGGTCTAATCTCTCCTGGCCACACTAGTACAGACAGCCTTTAAGCATTTCTCTCTCAGCTTGTTTTTAAGGTCTCAAAAAATGTCTGGTGGAGAAAGATTGGTATTTGATATTCAAACTAAATCCCAATCATTCAATTGAATTATGATTCATTTTGATTAATGCCCATTCTCCATTCCCCATTGGGAATTATGATTCATTTTGATTAATGCCCATTCTCCATTCGCCATTGGGACTGGGGAGCATTCCATGGTTCCTCCTGAAATCATTGAACAGAAAGTACCTTTTATAAATGTAATGCTTCCTGGGAGAAATTTCAATAGTTTAAACATATTTGTGGCTTACACCCAGTAAACAAGATCGATTGATCGATCTGAAATTGAAAATCAGGAGAGCTTGGGTATTTGTTTCTACTTCATCATGACTGTGCCATGGACCAGTGATGGCCTGGTGGTAGAGTCGCCGCCCGGCAAGCAGTAGATGGCAGGTTCAAATCCTGCTGGTTCAAAGATTTTTTCTGACTTGTTTTTTAATTACAAATCGATCAATCAATCTTATTTACTGGGTGTAAGCCACAAATATGTTTAAACTATAGAAATTACCTTTTATTTTAAGAAATAATTTAAGTAACAAGTAATATAATTTTTGGTGATTTTTCATTCTGAAGTTTCAGTGTTACAGGTACCATTAGCAATAGATAAAGGTGAGATGTGTGTATAAACAGAAATATAAAAGCATCCGTGATTCAACATGTTACTGCATCTTCATCTGTTGTGTTCAGAGTGATTTAGCTTTGTAAAATGCTTTTGGTCATTTGCAAGCATATGTGCAGGTCTGATAATTACCCGATTTAAATCGGTTTCCTGATTTGTTTTTATTCCCCCCCCCCCTTGATTTTTTTTTCTTCTCGATTTTAACCCCTATTTTCCTTATTTCCCTTATTTTCCCTATTTTTCCCCAATTTTCTTGCTCAAAAGGGGGGGAATGTTGTGAGATGCCATTTTTTTTTCCCTTTGTCCGTCGTTGAGGGAAAAAATAAAATATATCAACCCTGATATGTGTGACTCAACATGTTACTGCATTCTACTCTTTTGTGGTATTAAATTTGTTGTAGCTTTGCAGAACTTTTGTGTGATATTACTGCATTTGCTGTGCATGATCATCTGTTTAATAAATGTCGTTTGCTCTACTTATAAAAATTTCCCGTTGAGTATACTGCATTCTACTCTTTTGTGGTAATTTGTTGTAGCTTTGTGGAACTTTTGTGTGATGTTACTGAACTTGCTACATGCATTATCATCTGTTAATGTCGTTTGCTCTACTTACACAAATTCCCGTTGAGTTTACTGCATTCTACTCTTTTGTGGTAATTTGTTGTAGCTTTTTGGAGCTTTTGTGTGATGTTACTGAACTTGCTACATGCATTATCATCTGTTAATGTCGTTTGCTCTACTTATACAAATTTCCCGTTGAGTATACTGCATTCTACTCTTTTGTGGTAATTTGTTGTAGCTTTGTGGAACTTTTGTGTGATGTTACTGAACTTGCTACATGCATTATCATCTGTTAATGTCGTTTGCTCTACTTACACAAATTCCCGTTGAGTATACTGCATTCTACTCTTTTGTGGTAATTTGTTTTTAGCTTTGTGGAACTTTTGTGTGATGTTACTGAACTTGCTACATGCATTATCATCTGTTAATGTCGTTTGCTCTACTTATAAAAATTTCCCAATGAGTTTGTCAAATGGAAACGGCAAGCAATTGTGGTTGAGAATGTTGTACTGCATTGTCATCTCGTCCATATCTGTACTGCTTACACTGTGCATAATGATAGTAATAGTCACATACTTAATATTATTGTTTGTGATTATTATTAACCCTGTCATAGTATGGAATTGCTTATCCGCACATGATAGTGTACATGTACATGCTCCTCTCCCTGGGCCAGTTTTGTGCCATTTTACAAGCGCGCACATGTATGCCAATCCAACCACATTAACGTTCGCATCCTCCTGGTTATACCCATTTAAAGCAGGACTGCACTACTTGTAGCTATTTGCGCCCTCTATATAGCCAACAATGCCTAAGCGGTACCTGTTGATCCCCCATGATCTCCTTTATTTTATGTTAATTGAGAGCTAGCTGATTTGATGAGATGACCACCTGCAAGTGACCACGCAGGGAGGTCTAATCCCTCCTGGTCAAACTAGTGCAGATTGGCTTTAACTCCTGGGCAGAGAGTGGCAAAATGGGATAAGACCTAGCATTCAGATTGTGGAGCTGACCCTTGATTTCCTAATCCTAGGAGATCATTTAGAATGGATGAAAGAGACATACTAGAGAATGAATGGCTTTGGAAACCTGCATGCAGATGATGCTGTCATTAGATTTAGCATTCTATTTGGTAGTGTTTACTCTATAATAGCTTTAATAGCAAAATGTAATGGCATGAAGAGGTGCATCCGTAGCGCAAAAAGGCCCAACGGTAAATGAAAATTTGTAATTTGACATATAAAAATGAAATATTTATGTTATATTGAGTCTTATCGATGTAATAGGGTATTTATTAGTTCCATGTCCTAGAAATGCTGGTCTAAATTGCATTGCCACAAAAATATAATTTTCAAAACAATTTGTGCAATTTGCGTTGGGGACGGCTTTTTTGGTGTATTTTGCTGAACTACTTTGTTAGTATTAAATTTATACTGATTAAATTTTGTTGGTGTATCTTATGATTTTAGAATAGGGAAAGCCTGAAATGGGCCATTCCATGGTAACTCGCGTTACACATAATGGGTACATTAACAGGATAATATGCCTATATCTTTGTAATTGCTAGGATTTACAAGTTGCTTTTTTTCAACATGGGTAGGGTAGACATAGAAGAACTAAATGAACCAAATAAGAAAAACAAAGGACAAATATATTGAGATTCTTGAATCGTTTAATTTCGGTAACTCGCGTTACAAAAAAAGGACATGGTCAATCCTGTAAGAGCATCTTTTGGCAAAGTCTCCTCATACTAGCCAATCTTTGTAAAACCTTTCCTACCTTGACTTGATAGTAGGTTATGACTCATAACTTTACAATATAAAAATTAAGAAACAATGAACAGATAAAGTGTAGGAATCATATATATTGGTAACTCGCGTTACGGTAACTCGCGTTACATTATGTCCATTCAAATGGCCTGAAACACATTGATGGGATACAACTATTTTGTTGCCACTGCATCTTGATTTAAGTGTTTTTACAGATGCACACTATTGTATGTAGTAAAATAAAGACATCAAGAACAATAATTTTATTCATAAACCTCTAACGTTTAAATTGCAAGCTTCACTCCCACAAAGCCAAGTGTCATTGAAACTTACATAACTTTAAAAAACCCTGATGACTTAGTTATTGAACTAGAAAAGGGGCTTTCTTTTTTAATAGGCAATTATGAAGCAATAAGCCCGAAACCTTAGGCTTAGCCTACTAAATAAATCTCAACAAACTGTAGACCCCCTAGGCCTATCCTTTTATGAATTAATGAAAAAGTAGCCCCAGAAAAAATAGCCCCCGAAAATTTCCCAAAAATTTGAAATGGAGCCCCCGAAATGAAAAACTTAATTTTTTCCCTGG
This sequence comes from Strongylocentrotus droebachiensis, assembly GCA_035222895.1. NCBI lineage: Eukaryota > Metazoa > Echinodermata > Echinoidea > Camarodonta > Strongylocentrotidae > Strongylocentrotus > Strongylocentrotus droebachiensis. The sequence goes on along the minus strand of JAVYIG010012143.1, from coordinate 27,751 downwards.
GTTGGTTATACAACAATTAAAAAGATAATTTCTTCAAATTTGCTCCTACTACCAGCGTGGCGGAAGGTCTGTGTGTGAGGTGCGATTTCGATTTGGGATACCTGGTAAACTTGCCAAGTCCTTCTGACTTTCGATGTTTGTGAAATTAACAATTTATTTATTCATTTGCTCATCAATATTTTTAGTTACTTTAGAATATGTTTGATGTTCTTAATCAATCTTTCCTGTTGATATTGTTAAGATTAAAAAGTTATTAAATTGATCGTTCTATTCACATTATGAAATTATAACATCTTTGAACTTATAATTAGATTAGGGGCCTAGTCTATCTGTTTTTGGAAAATTGCCCCTGGTTCTTAGGGAATTGCCCCTTGCTCTGGTAAATTCCCGTGGGCAAGGGGCAACTTTAGAAAAAAAATTGCCCCTTGCTCCTGGCCGCCGTTGTTTGTATGTACCGTAGTACCTCTATACATTCTGTGAAGAAGCTGGTGCAAAAAGTCATGGGAAATTGTTCCCTCACAAGTTTCATTATAAAATACACATGACATCTAACAAAAATAGAATAACTTTTTTTGGGCCTTGATGCCCTTTTTGTAAAAATATTTTGGCCTTGGTGCCCTTTGTAGTGGCCTTGGTGCCCTTAAAAATATGAGGTACTTTATTAGGCCAAACTGGCCTTGCCCTAAAAATGACGAAATTTAAGGCCTGCGGTATGATTTTTAAAAATCACTGTTGTCTTGTGCAGCGAATTCACTATGAATAGGGTCATCATAGTATTCCTGAATTGTTATAATACATTACATGTAGAAGAATTTTCAGGCAAGCCAAGTCTAATGCAGACATACTTGAAATCATATTCATTAATCCCCATGACTGTATCATCTTTTCTGTGTAGCTAACACAGGAAATATTATGTGGGACAACGCTGAGAAAAATCAATTTTCTGATATAAGATCTATGGACCTTGTGGAAGATTAGTCATGTGCTAATATCCAATAAAGTCTACTACTACTTCTACTACTACTTCTACTACTACTACTACTACTACTACTACTACTACTACTACTACTACTACTACTACTACTACTTCTACTACTACTACTTCTACTACTACTACTACTACTACTACTACTACTACTACTACTTCTACTACTACTACTACTACTACTACTACTACTACTACTACTACTACTACTACTACTACTACTTCTACTACTACTACTACTACTACTACTACTACTACTTCTACTACTACTAATACTACTACTACTACTACTACTACTACTACTACTACTACTACTACTACTACTACTACTACTACTTCTACTACTACTACTGTTACTATTACTATTACTGTTACTATTACTACTCGTACATATTCTCAAAAAATCAATTAAAAAATGTTATTTATTTGGAAGAATGAAGAGCATTCAGTTCAAGTTATGTTCATTCTGTGAGAATTTTTTTTCTCCATCATTTCCAGAACTCAAGATTCTGTTTAAATCTTTTAAACTTTTCTTTCTTTTTAATTATAGGTAAAGATTATTAAAATAGACTTACCCTCCTTTAATCTTGATGCTGTTAATTCAGAAGATGAATTTTGGGTTTTCAATCACTGCTAAATACTTAGTACTAAGTACATAGAAAGTGAAAGCCTCTCTTAACTCAGGAATGTGCCATGTGCTCTTTGACCTTGAGTATGACCTTGAGTATGCTATTAATTGATCTCATTTAGGCTGCCCTCTTATGCTTAAACAGTGCATCATGGTCTGCATAACACTACATCTCATTATGTTCACCACACCTTAGCCCAAGTACAGGTCAAGAGCTGCTCATGCTGGTGGGAACTTAGGTTTTTAGCTGGTAACTCGCGTTACATTGTGGTAACTCGCGTTACACGGTAACTCGCGTTACACTTTTCGTTGGCATTTTAAAAGATAATAACAATGTTTATTTGAGCAAACATCTTGCTTACAGGATTAGGGGGTAATGAATTTAGAAAATTATGATTGCCAACAAATTAGCTCTACTGATTTTTTCAGAATGAAAAATAATCATATTTTTGGTAACTCGCGTTACTTGGCTCAAGTGCATATTTTGTGTGTGATGGTGAAACATTTTTGGGTGGTGGTGTAGAAATTTCCTCCTAGGGACTGAAGTAGACCTAATATGCCTAAGTATAAATCAAATTAATAGAAGTCTTAACAATATTTTTCCATAAAAAAAAAAAAAAAATTAGTTAAGTATGTAAATTTTAGCAGTTAAAATCTTTCCCATGTTTGTTGCTGTATCTCAGAAAATATTTGATCAATTGATGTAATTCTTTTTGTTTCTGTAACTTCAACATGTGTGTAAATCATAATGAATAATTTCTTAGCAATTTGATGAACTTGAAATTTTAGTGTCATGTCCACCTTTCCATGGAATGGCCCAAATCATGAAAATTAAGATGGATTCGTGTATTGGCACTTTTTAATATCACTGAAAATTGTTTGTATCAAGGTGTACAGTGGAAAAAGTAACCATTATTTAGACAGCGTATCCTAAAATATTTATGATACATGTCTTTTAATTGTGTAGTACAGTATTGAGGATGGGGAAAAAGTAATTTGCTGCGTGTAACAGCTAGAGGCTTCTTTAGCGTACGCATGTATAGAAAATGAAGAAATGTGAAGCATTATCTGCGTATGTTATTCTAGTTGGGCATTTAGAGGGGTCTTTTTTGGAGGTGGTTAAAGACCCACTGTACTACTTGTAGCTACTTGCTCCCTCTATATAGAAAACAATGCCTAAGCGGTAACCATTGGTCCCCCGTGATTCCCTTTTTTTTAATGTCAATTGAGAGCTGAGTTGATGAGATAGCCACCTGTCAGTGACCTCGCTGGATGGTCTAATCTCCCCTGGCCAAACTAGTACAGATGGGCTTTAATTACATCGTGTGTTTACTAGAGTTAACGTGATAGTGTTTGACATGTTTGAATCGTGTTTGTTTTATCATAGGGTACCACCGTAGTACAGACTGCTGAGCATATGCCCACCCAAGTCATCAGCCGTCACCAGCCCTACCTAGGAACCACTGAACTCCAACAGGCCACCTACACCACCTCCTACGACCCCAACACCATCCCCACCTCCATCGTCCAAAAGGTCACGCCCAAGTTCACCGGGAAGCGCCCCATCAAGATGCCGAGACGCGGGGACCGCGCCGTCAAGACCATCCGGACGGACATCCCCGGGCAGCCGTGCACCTCCCCCATGGGCTACCCGACCATGATGATGGCCGCCCCGCCCCGCATGGACGAGGCGCTGATGATGAACCTCAACAGCACGGCTCATATGGGGGTTAGCGCCGCCCACATGGCTGGCCCCGCCCACATGCTGAACTCCGCCCACATGGGAAACGCCACCCATCTCACAGGAGGCGGGGACAACTGATTGGTGACCCATCCCCTTTACTTCAACCCATCCCATCACTTCACCCCTATCCATTTAAAAGTGCCGCCCACATGGCTGGCTCCACCCACATGGTGAACTCCGCCCACATGGGAACAGCCACCCATCTCACAGGAGGCGGGGACAACTGATTGGTGACCCATCCTCTTTACTTCACCCCTACCCATTTAAAAGTGCCGCCCACATGGCTGGCTCCACCCACATGGTGAACTCCGCCCACATGGGAAACGCCACCCATCTCACAGGAGGCGGGGACAACTGATCGGTGACCCCTCCCTTTTACTTCAACCCAACCTCATCACTTCACCCCGCCCATTTAAAACACTCTAGGTCCCACCCAAATGGTGCTTTACTTGTTGATGAGGGTTTAACACGTGCCTTAATTACCCTATTTACCAGGCTTGGTGTGATTTCAAAGTTATCTGGTGACAAAAAAAAAATGTATACTGTGATTTATAATGTAAAGTAGAAACTAAGCCTTTTCTTTCGACATATCAAAGTACATTAATTCTTAGACGCTGTATATATTTCATTCAATATTCAACTCGTGATCACAGAAGGTCAGATAGATATCTGACACATTTTAGTGAGTGACATCACTAAAATAATCTTTTTTCTTTTTTCTATCAGGGTATAGTGCCTTTCATTGTCTTCCATGCCTCTTTCTAAACATGAATTCATGATGCAATTTTGGATCAGCTGAAAGGGAATATCAAAGCATATTGTGCGAGAGGCTTTTAATAGAGACGGCAAAATTACGGGTTTTTGATTGGTGTTATCGTTCTGCACTAAGTCTGAAAGCATCATTCAGCGGTGTTAGTCAATGTGCAAATTTAAAATATGAGTGCAAGATAAAAGGATAGGTGCCATATGAATCATTTATATACCTTGTGCTAAGTCTTGCGAGTATAGTAACACAATTACACTAAAGTGTGCTCTGAAGTATGATTCATCTTTATAAAAATATCGCTAGCTCCTTGCCACATTTTGTAAAGTGCTCGTACAGAATACAGAAAGACAGTATTCATATATTCAGAAATCAAGCTATTTAATGTTCTTGTAAATAGATATTAGTGTTCATCTCATTTGTTTTACCCCTCTCAAAAAATCCTGTGCCTTCCATAAAACCTGAAATAATGAAGCCAAAAGCTTTCCTTTGTGTAAATTCTTGCCCTTGTAAATAATATCTCTAAAAAAAAAACATACCTTGTTTAACTTACAATGGTATTTTGCTTCACGCTTGATACCAGTTAGTAGCAATTTCTAAAAACCTTGGTTCCTTTGGGTTTTGAAGTTCTATTAAAACAATTGATAGGTAATATGCCCTTTACATATAACTGCACCAAGGCTTGTCCTCTCATTTTGCAGCTCCTAAGCTGTAAAGAGGCTGAAACATACTGATGTGTAATTGTATCAAACAAAGTTTCTGTTTACTAACAGCCTTTCATTGAATTGTAACAAGTGAAAACAAATCTAGTATTACACAAAGGTCACAATTTTACAAACTATTTTGTAATGTTTCCTACTTACTATACTAAGTACCTAACTAGCACATGCTCAAAAACGATTTATAAGTAGTGTAATATTTTTCTTTTGCAATTAGCTCAAAGTTAACATTGAAAAAAAGTATATCTTCCTTCGCTTTGATCTTCAGGAAACAAGGTTTTTGTGATTTTGAACAAAGGTGCCTTCACTTAGACAAAATGGTACATTTACTATTAAGAAGCATGTCATATTATCCCAAGTACACATCGTCATGATATGTATATATTGCTTATGTCTGGTATGCAATACATTAGAATAGTCATGAGAGAGTCCTGAATATTCATGATTAGTCATGTAGAATAGTCATCAGTAGTCTTAAATCTATGATCGATTAAGAAAAAAAACCTCTCAGTAGTGTGTGATTACATATTTACTAAAGCCAATATATGCTTGTCTAAAGATATAAACCTACATGTAGTAGTTCAGATTTTTAAGCTACACGTAGTTAGAAACGCAAGAGCAATGAACAAAAACAAAAAAAATATGAAAACAGACGATGGTGAAAATGATAAAACTTTGTGTGTGAAATAATAAGGATATATGATGTAAAAGTACTTTCATATTTATGTTTAGCTTTAGTTCTACTTCTATGTTTAACTCTTTCATGTGCGATTGAGGTTATGTTTATCATATTTGTTACAGTACAACTCGTTGCATCATATGCAACATATATTACAAAGAAATTATATATTCTTGTGGAGATGATATTAGATACATATATTTAGTTTAGTCTAGGTATGACAACTCTATTCATTTATGTTGATTGTTTGCAGCTGTTTTCTGTGTCACAAACAAAGTTTGTATGTCCTAGCCACCGATAAGTGTTCTGTAGAGAAAGATTAGATGATGTCTTTCGTTGGAATTTAAAGTGATCAGGCTTTCAGTGTTGTCTTTCCCTATTCCTACAAATAATTAGGAAATAACAAAATATTCATCTTGGAACCGTAAAGTAGATATTACATTCATATTATTAGTATTAACTAATGATGGAAAGCTGTTAGCATCTTTGAAAATATTTTGTAAAAGTTATTTTAAAAGGCGTAAAATAATCAAATCATCCATATTTTCTATTATCAAGGAGATTTCATGATCTTGATGTGGAATTTATGAAAAGTGTAAAATGGTTGAATTTTCGCTTTTGAATATATTTTATTTTAAGGCTAGAAAGGGCTCTCCATAATGTTTAAGTCCAACTTAGAGTTAAGTTAGGATCTTTGTGAAACACTCCCCAGGTTTTGCATTCAGGCACAAGCACCTAGTGCAAGTACTCTGTTTGGAGCCCGAGTTTATGCCCTGCTGGCTGAAAATAGATGATGACCATGATGATGATTCACAACAATCGTATGGTGGCATATAGCTGTTTAAGAGAACATTCAAAGAGCAACTTAATCTAGGAGATGAATCATGTAGCTTGTTTTAAGTTTATGGCAGTGTCAATTCCCACTTCAAATTTTTGACAAACTTACCTAAAGTACTTGAAATGTGGTAAGATATAATTTTGTTATTTGGTTGAATTGTGTAATTGTGGCATCATCGAATTAGAAGGGTAAAATCAACTGATGCTTCTTTTATAGATGTGGTATATTCATTTTGTATTACCGGTACTCAAAATATGCTACCTAAACATTTATTTACAATGCCCCTGACTTAATGACCTTTTGCAGCTCAACTGCGATGTTTGTTTCATATGAGAGGTAAAAGGTAATAAAATCTTTGTAGAAGAGTATTTGTATATATATGTACTTCAAATGTGTTGCAAGGTCAAAAATTTAGTGACTAAAGCTGCACTGTCATGACTGTTATAGAATTCAGCATTAAAGTAGAACAATTGTATACATTTAAGAGAAAATCATACAATTAAGAGGTCAAATAATCAGAGTAGGAGAAATGAATCTGAAATGCGTTTTTGTAACAATTACAACGATGACAAGTATTCATGTGAAATAAGCTACAGTGTCATTAAAATTGTGACAAAATTCAGCTTCAAAGCTTCAAAAAATGTATTAAATTTAAGAGAAACCTTCAGACAATTTAGAGGTCAAATAATGGTGGTAGGTGATATGAATCTGAAATGTGTTTTGTAACAATTACACCTACAAAAAAGTCTTCATTCAAATTGCTTAGCCAATTAAATGCCCGAATGACGATTATTCATAAATTTGGGGATGTTTAACCGACTTGCCAATATAAATGTCAAATTCTGTTTAACTCAATTTGATGAGTGTAATGATGAAGATGAAATATAGGAGTAGCAAGTTTTCCAAACAAGAACGGCTAACTAAAATCATAGTTTATAGGGATTGTTGAATAGGAAAGAATGTAACCATGGATGTAAAAATGCAGATTATCATGAAAAGTATGAAAAAAAAGCTTGCACTCATGTATCGGAAAGACTTGATTTCTTTGAAAAAGGTCAATCAACTTGAAATGTTTTTGTACTGAAGTCAAATAGTCTACTTTTTTATATATGCAAATTTTTAAACTGACCTTGTACGATGTAACGTGGTCCCTATTTTGCTACGATGAAATTTTTAGTGAAAGAATATCTTTTCAAAAAATACTTGAATTTTATTTTGACATATTTTGGAGTAAGATAAGTAATGTAAGTGCACACCCAGTTGTCCTGTTAAAGTTCAAATTTTGTTCAAAATTTTGGCAAGGTTATATTTTGTGTTTTCCCGTTCATTTTGTTTTCATTTGCAAAGATCTTCCGTTGTGTTATAACACTTTCTAATTCTGAGACTGTTTAGACTCCACTGGGTTTGGGGTAAGGTTTTTCAAGCATTTAAGACAAGAAGTTGTTGAAAGTTCAATTGGTTTGGAAAGGTTTAAGGTTAAAATTTTGTTATTCATTTTAATTAAAATAAAAGGTTAAGGCTGTAATCTCATACTGGAAATAGAGTTGCGAATTTCTGTGTGGTGCTACTCACATGAAGACAAAACTTTGAAGAAGTAAAATTAATGTTACAATAATCATTTTTGCCCGAAAGCTTGAGTGGAATCTAATTGTAAAAGTGAAAATATTTGATTTGCCATTTGTTACTTGATATAAAAGTGACAAATATAAGTGAATAGTTTGTCAATGTTAAATTTGCAGTTGCCATGTACCGTTGCTAAATCATATCAATCAAAGTTGTTTTCAAGTTCAACCATTTGTTTCATTGTTAAAAGTTTTCTGATGGCCCTGTTTTGCTGGTTTTAGATGTTGAAATGTTTTAAGATAAATTACTTGTACTTAAAACAGGAAATAAACAATTTCTACTAATTCTAGTTGATAATTGAGTAATTGGCTTTCAAAATGTTACCACTACATGTGCCTTCGTTGTGGCAAATATGTTTAATACTAAGATTAATTAATAGAAATCTGAATTATACTATATGCAGGGAAGAAGGTATATGATCCAAGTCTCACAATATTAATGCAGTTTTTGTCCAACAACCACAATTTCTGCTGTCAGTCATGTAAATGCATCTCACAGGGTCTGGAGTTCATAAACTAGTCCCGAAATAGCGAGAGATTATTCTACATGTATCTCCATTAGACTGTAAAAACACCTTTTTATCGTAAGGTAGGAATTTCTTCCATATAGAGCATCTGACCTCCTTTATTCAATCTTCTAACCAACAGTCTGATGCCAACTCACTGGGTTAGTAAGGATAGGGCTGGGCTGGAAACCCAAGTTTTATGCAAAAGAAATGATTAAATATGCAATCCACTAATTACGATTGACAGTACTACATGATGCATACAGTATCTATCGGGGGACTTTTGTACTCGGGGGAGGGGGGGGGGGGGTTTCTGCAGGGACAGTTTGTAATATCTCAATATTCATTAAAAATGCAATAAAAGTATAACTCAATTCTTCGTGCTCTTTTGAAATTGTATTCAAGCCTATTGTATTTGCCACTATACTTCAAGTGTGGCTGTTTTCTATGCAGTCTTTGTATTTACATGTTTTCTTTTGTAAATGACAAAAAAATGCCAAAGTGTTCTTTCATTATGCTGTTCAGAGTTTTAATGTTCACCTTGTTACAAAATTGAAAGTTAAAGTGAGTAATTTCAAAAAAATGTTTGCTATTCGTGTGTTATGTGCTGCTTACACTTAAAACAAGATTACGGGAACGAATAAAGGGTATCGATCAGTGCATAGATGAAAACTAAAAATTTCTATGAAATTATAAAAGAAAAAAAAAGAGAGAAAGATTGTTGTGAACTGTAGAGATGATTTATACAGAAATTTATGCTGTGAACAACCAATAAAACGAGATAAAAACCATGTTTGCGTTTGCATGTTGATTTCTTTTATGTTCATGTACTAGTTTATGAAGTGGTATGGGAACAATACTAATATTGTAGGTCGCTTGAACCCTCAGAAAAGCTGTCGGAAGTCTTGTGAAAACCAATGTGTCGGTCTCATTAGCTGTTAGTCTTGTGGACCATATGATAAGTTTTGGGTCATGAGACCAGCATTGTTGGCCTTGTAGCCATGGGGTGTGTCTGTGATGTAGTATAGATGGTATGGATATGAATCCATATGTGTAGATTATCAATGTGATACAACTATTGCTACAGCTTTTATTTCACCACAGATATAGGGTGAGGATTAGGCTTGCGATTAGTTGGAGTTGGGTGTAGTTAGTGTTGGGTCCAGGGTTGAAGTTAGAAATATCAGATATTATTTAAAAAATAGACTCGTTATGTGCAGCTACAAGCACTTTTTTCTCAACTCCATTTTGTCATTCACTTTTACTATACCATCCCTACCTTATTATTGTGAAGGCACCGAGTCGAGTGTTAATGGGATTCAACACAAAATTTTAGTCCAAAATATTATTTTCATATAACTAAATTTCTGTTGTGGCACCCTGGTTAAAAAAAAATCTGATTGATACTACATGTATTATGATTCCTATTTTGCGTGAGTGTTTTGTTGAAATGCGGTAGTTAATGCTTGTGTATGCACTCTCGTAGAACAGAACCCAAGCCTCGAGTGTAAATGGGGTCATGTGGGTTCTGTGCAAGCCCTATACTCCCGAGGTTGGTGTTTTTCTAGCTGTATCTTAACTCTTCATACTTCTCAACATTTTTACCTATAGAATACCAGGTGATTTTTTTTTTAGGCCGAGTTTGTTCATTCTAGCTATACACAATTATTTTCACATTTCTTGGTACTTGGTAGGATTCCTCCAAAAGGTGTTTAAACTGGAGGTGTGTCGTCGTGTGCGGCCACCAACTTAAGGTGCTGGTTTTAAGTTGGTTTTAAGCGCAGATTTCAAAGTATTTAAGAATGATACATATAAGTATGATTGGTACAAGAATGGAGAACAAGACTTGAACAACTTTAGTTATACGGACGGATCTTTATTGCATATACATGTCAAATCATACCAATGTTACACAGAATAGGTATTATTTATGCACAATATTCCACTGCAATCTTTCACAGCATAATATACAAATTAAATATAAAATGATTTATTATAATGTACTATCATTATAAATGGTAATCTCATAGTAACAAAATGACTTAATTGTGAATATAGGGTTCGATAGTAAAAAAAAAGAAAAGAAAAAAGGGTTGAATATACAACTGATTCTAAAGATGCGATTCTCAATCAATTTCCTTACTGAAAGACAAATAGAGAAAACATACATGTAGTTGGTGTAGTAAAAAACACAATTTATGCACATATAAATGTACAGTAAGTATGTAATCTATATATTCTGTACAACTCAATCTATAAAGTATTATAACCTCAACATAATATCAGAATTTAATACTATGTGGTAATTTTAATTTACACACATTTTTGATGAAATTCTAATTAAGAATTGATTTCTTTTGTGGAAATTCTGAATTGAAAAATTTCAAACCTTGTTTTACCCAGATGTAATTGATATCTATAAATTCCAAGAAATTACATACATATAGATATATGCCTACTTTTTAATGGCACTAAATGACACTAGTAATTTGCATAAAATTAGCATATAATTGTATTAATTTGCACTAAATTTGCATATATTTTGTATATAATTTGTATATTTCTTCAAAATACTAAAGTGGTGAGTGAACTTGAGACTGAACTATTCAGATTAATACGTTGTGTAATTTTAGTTTTAGCCTTTGTAGGTCTCGTATCAATATGAGATTTTCATCCGGTATGTGATAGTACACTAGCTTGCAAAACAACCCATCCATGTACATGTATACCAGTTTAATCTATGGGTACCAGGGTACTCGATCAATCATGCAATAAAAATGCAATTGGCTGTCGGACAATCCTAACCTGCAATTGCATAGAAATTTCTATCGTAAACATTTCTCAAAAGGCAGCTTTTTTGCACACATGCACACACAAATGTCCAGTAAATTTTGAGAATAGACATATAACATTAATTCTAGCAAAAGATCACATATAAAATACAAACAATTTATTGAAAAATTCAACTTTTCATTCATTCCTATGGTCATTCATGAAGTATACATACCGGTATATGCTACTGCATGATTTCACACGATTGCACAATTTAAAGAAAATTACGTAACGGGACAACTTCTAAATGCAGATGAGCTAAAACACAGTCCAAATACTGTAAGGCATGTAGAACTATCTTGAATTGCATAGATCAAGTGCATTTACATAATACATGGGTGCAAAAAAAGTATTGCTATAAAGAAATTATTCATTGTACATTCTAGTACATGTAATTCAAGGCAGAAATAGAGAGGCACGTAACAAGTATGTTATATAGCACAGTATATCATTGGAAGAGTATATTACAGAAATTAAAAAAAACATATACACTTAGCAACTAAATTATTCATACCCTTGCCAAGTTGATTTGTACCAATCAACATTTCTTGAAAATGTGACATATTAATGCTTCCATCTACAAGCATTCAACAAATGCCCTAATCCAACCGGTCCACATCCTTGAGTTACGAAAAACACAAAAAACATCAAATTCACAAGGGGTATGAATAATTTAGTTGTTAACTGTATACTTTTGATCAATGCTTGACAGTTAAAATGCAAAGGTTCATATTCTACTAAAATTGACACCAGACGCTGGGTTTAGGCTTCTTTTTTCTTCTAAAATAAGGTTTAACATAGAAAGCTAATCTGTGGTCCAAGTTTTCCTTTTTGATTTTAGACTTAGTGTCAGGTTTTACTCAATTAGCAGAATACGAACCCAAGAGTTTATCAAAAAATTCCCACAATTGTTTTGGTGTACCTTTACACAAACAATTGTCTTGGTGTTAAAATTTTAACACAAACTATTTTTATGGTGTTGATAACTTTACACAATCAATCGTTTCGGTGTTTACACCTTGACACAAACAATTTGTTGGTGTTAACAGCTTTACAAAAACACTCATTTTGGTGCTAACACCATTACCTAAAAAATTGGTTTGGCGCTAACACCTTTACACAAACAATTGTTTTGGTGCTAACACCTTATCACAAACAATTGTTTTGATGTTAACACCTTTACACAAATAACTGTTTTGGTGTTAATACCTTTACACAAACAATTGTCTTGGTGTTAACAGCTTTACAAAAACAGTCGTTTTGGTGCTAACACCATTACCTAAACAATTAGTTTGGCGCTAACACCTTTACACAAATATTTGTTTGGGTGTTAACACCTTTACCTATACTGTTCTAGTGTCCTCTCGTTGTTGTCCACTTTATTGAACGGGTTGCAAGGCGGAACCAAAGTGACCATCTTGGACATTCTTGAGGTTCTCTTGTGTGGTGACTGGTTCGGGTCGTATCTATCAATCCTGGAAAACAAACAAAAAATTGGAAAAATAAAAATATTGATGATAATACACTCTTTAGCACATGAGATGTTGCAATGGCAGGATGGAATACTTAACAAAGTTTTTACCAGACATACAATTTGCATGAAAAAAAAAAAAAACTGAAAGTAGTTTGGTAGTCTATGGATTTCGAATGAAATGAAAAGGTTACAGCTGGCACAACACATCCATTTCTGTAGCAAACAAAATAATAACAATATACTGTGCCATCAATACAAAAGAATGATTTAACTCAAATAAACATAAAAGTCGCTGAATTTAATGTGAATGTGAAATCTGGCTTTAGTTTGAGGTGGTGGGATTGGTACAATAGCACTAGCTACACTGTAGTTTCTTTAATTTCAAATGGTCATGCAATAATTTTCATACATCTATTATTATCAGAACTAATAAAATGATCTGCAACAATCTCTGCATGATCTAGCTTTAACCATCTCGGTAACTGACCGGTGTATTCTGGCTGTAGTTTGTGGGATGGGACAGGAACATTAACGTTAGCTCGTTTCTCTGAGTTCCATTAATGGTTGCAGAATTAAAGACTTTCAGAAATTCCTGGTTAACTCTTAAACTTGTCTGCACTAGTTTGGCCAGGAGAGATTAGACCACCCAGCATGGTCACTGACAGGTGGCTATCTCATCAACTCAGCTCTCAATTAACATAAGAAAAAGAGGATCAGGGGGGACCAATGGGCACCGCTATTAGGCATTGTTTGCTATATAGAGGGCGCAAGTAGCTCCAACTGGTACAGTGGGGCTTTAACTTTAGCTGGTTTATCAGAGTTCCATTGATTGCATAAAGACTTTCAGAAATTCCTGGTCAACCCTTAAACCATTTAATTATCTTACCTGTGTACTCTGGCTGTAGTCTGTGGCGGTGGGACGGGTACATTCACATTAGCAGGTTTCTCTGACTTCCAATGGGTGCAGCCAGTATAGCCAGGAATGTTAGGTCGACTGCATCATGGAGTAGGGAAAAGAAGGGAAAAGGGTTAGTTTATCTACAGAAATATCTCAAATATCTTGGAAATTTTCTGTACATGTGCATTTTTTCCTTATTTTTGTATGTAGGCAGTATAGTAATCAATTACACTTTTGCATTAATAATCAAAATCAAGAATTTATGAAACTAACATGGTTTGACCCAAACATCTATGTATATGTATTTAATGATGTATCATATATTTGTGGACAAAAAGTTGATCTATTCTTCAATTCTTCCAAAAAAGTTTCATCAATTATAAAATTGGACATCATGGAACAATATTTGTTTTATGATGCAATAAAGAAAAGAAAAAGAATTTATGATTAGAAAATCATGTCGCAATATTGTATTGGAATCAAACAAACTTGAGACACAAGCTTGTAAATCTAATTAGGTGGCACTGCAGGGCTTACTTAATCTTTCCTATCCTTATCAGTTTGCTATCAAGGAAATTATCACTTCAAGCCTACTATGTCATAGAAGGATTTGTTTATTTCTCATCTGGGTATAAGGTTTTTTCAAGAGTCCTATCCAAGGGACTTTCAAATAGATCTGGGGAATGTTTCACAAAGATCCTAAGTAGAACTTAACTCTATTGTTGGACTTGAAAACTATGGAGATCCATGTGTAGCCTTATAATGAAATATATTCAAAAGCTAAATTCAAGTTTTTTAGACTTTTCATAAATTCCACATCAAGAACATGAAATCTCCTTGATAATAGAAAACATGACCGATTTGAATCTACATTTTATGTCTATTAAAATAACTTTTACAAAATATTTTTCAAAGATGCTAACGGCTTTCCATAATTGTTAAGTCCAACTTAGGATCTTTGTGAAACAGGGTCATGGAACTCACTTTGCAGTGTCTGTGTACCACGGTAGACTGGTCCTCTGGACGGCGGAAGGGAAGAAATACTGCTGAGGATGATCCCTCTCACCCATACCTCCAACGAAACCGGTGTAGTTGGGAATCTGGTAGTTCTTCCGGTGGGGGCTGCAGCTGTTGTTAGGAAAAGGGAGAAAAGTAGAGTGAAATAGTTTCAATATATCAAGCATGTAGCTATATGGCCTCGTAGAAGTATAGTTTTTAGCATTTGCACCTTCAATACAAAATACATTTTGAATATTCTCAATAATTTGGAGCTGTATATATAGTGCACTATCTGTTCACAGATTTTTGTATTCTGTATGCTTGTATAAAGACCCCCATTTCTACAAGCTGAAATGAAGCTTGCATCCAAGTCGTGTTCATATGAAATTGTAATGTGACCTTGAATTGAGTTGATCTCCTTTAGCTTTGGCAACACTTGCTCTTCGTTTTACTGCCTCATACAGGGTTAGAGTTGCACTACGGTTTTACGTTTGGTTCGGTAAAGCGTTTTATCTAGGATTGAGATTAGGTATTCTATTACTGGTGTGGCAACTTGACTTTGGATCAAATGCTGCCAGAGCATGTGTTGTTCAACCTGAATTGAATATCATACGGAATTCAATACTGGATACACGCAATTTATGGCAGTCTCTGATTTCTCTAATGTTATTACATCTATTGGCATGTCATAATTAAAGATACGGTAACAAATATATTCATAATTATTCCTTTGTCAATTATTACTGGTTTATGAACTCTAATGTAGCAATACAAAATATGGTAAATAAGGATATCAGAGTGAATTGTGATGAGACTTAGGAAGTATAATGAAATAACTTCTCTTCCCCAGTAATGATACATGTCACTCATATTTCTTTCATTCAAGATGGATGTAAGAAAAAGGAAAGGGTCTCCATCATCATAACAGGACAAATTTCAAAACACCTTCCAAAATACTGTCCCTTGTAATCCTGGGTCTTGTTTCATAAAATTTGTTATCAATGCAAGTTACAATTACTATTAAAAGCTACTGAAATCATGGCATTTGATTGGCTAAGAGCAAATATGTCATAATAATCTAGCATTTTTGTATTGATAAAAAGCTTTATGAAACAGGCCCTGATGTTCCAAGTCACCTCATTTATGTTATTAAAGTATTATTTATACTTACAACTCAATGGGTCCCTTGATGTGAAATCCATCTCTGATTTGAAACATGTCAAAGGATCTTCCAAGATTCTAGTTAGAGAACAAAATATCACAAATCAAAATTAGAAGAAGAGCCAAATGCACTGTATAATAAACATTTTCTATCACTGATAGGCTACAATGCATTTATCTATAAAGGGAATAGATGTCATGAATCATGATCACACGGAAATGAATATGTATGAGGTATGACCTATATATGCAAATGTGACACTTTATGCCTGCTGTATATATAGTACGATGTGATACCCAGTGTGGGAAATAAACACTGGATTACCAATATGGAATTAAAGAATCGTACAAATAATCTTGTTTTTCACTTAATATGTGACATTTGCAACAAGGATAGGTGACTATAGGCACATTCAGATTTCCATGAGTATTTTTTACATGCAGATTTGAATCAATACCGATTGACAAACTAAAGGAAATAATTGAATCAGATGAATCAATGGTTTAAACTCAAGAAGCATTGTATGGTCATGTCCTCACACCCTTTGGGATTATAATAATGCAATAATATATGCCTTTTTTCATAATTATTTCAGTCAATGTTGGAAATTTAAGCCATGGTTTAGAAAACCGGTGAATTCAAACCTCCTTCATTTGGGCCAGTGTTTTTTTCAATAAAATCTATAACAAATACACATACATATTGAAGCAAATGAAAGGTCAAATTGTAAAAACTATAAATGGTTTTGCATATCTGGATGTTCAATGAGATGTTCGTACAGGTTCTTTAGCGTGTGTTCATATTAAACCTACCTGCCATGGTTGTGCACCTGACTCGTATCGTTTGTTGACGCTGAAGCGATGTGAGACAGGGTCAGGCTGTCTCTCAAGGGTTGTAGCTGGAGGTAAGACCTTAGGAGCTAACTTGGCATCCCAGTTCACACCTTCGTATGATCTACATTGAGAAAGTGAGAAAGAACGTTTTAAGAACAATTTTTTTCTTCCAGATATTTTTTAAGGATGACAGAGACGGGGACATTTTACAGGTTGCAAAAATTAACAAGACTGCTTATAATACATTTTAGTACCGGTATATGCATTGCTACACTGAAGGTAATTTATGCATATATTGTAAATTTGCTACCCTACAACAATTTGCAATTTTCACGAAAAATAAAATAATACCTAATTTACAGTCGTGTACATAAACAGTATAATTATACAGTATCTGTTAGCAACTCACTGCAATTCCTACCAAGACATTAACTGGTCAAAATCGAAATGTGTAACACTTCTTCCATGCATCTACTGTAGGTTTGTAATACAGTAAATGCTCTAATTTATATTCATTTTCATAACCAGTGTCACAAAATAATTAGTTGAAATGACTACCATTTTCACCAGAATCATTGTACAAACAATTGAATACAACACAACTACAGTGTATTGAAGGTATGAAACAATGACGTTTGATGAACAGTTATCAACTAACATTTGGGGGATTGTTTGTAAGTTGCACACATGTATATACCTCTGTGTAGAGGGCAAGTAGACATATCTTAGGGCTGCTTCATCTTTCCAGTCTTCGGCTTTGTCGATTACCTAGACAGATACAAGAAGAAAAGAAAAATGAAATATTTGTTTCCATTTTTTTTAGAGCGTAGAATGTTTCTTCTGATATCAAGGAACCGTCTGTCTACTCATGGATACCATACATGTAGAATGATAACTGCGTTTCAAGTGGAGTCCAACATGACCTAAGATACTGAACTCCAGTTTTACTTCTGACCAGTCTCATGTCAAAAACATACAGTAGTTTGTTTTATCTTATTATGACAAATATATACAAACACATTTATGTATGAAGAACTATGAACATAGATATACACATTGCTTTAAACGGAGCCATTGGCATAATTAGCATTGTTCTTTATAGAGGTCCAAATAAACATTAAACACATAACACACACACAACAAAAATTAAACATACATGTACATGTATAGAATGATTTAAATCTATTTGATACCTGAGCTAAATGAGACACCTGCAGATAAATGCCAGAGGAGCATAATTTGTTTGCAAAATAGTATGGGTTAGTTACTGTATTATATGCTCTCTTGGGTCTCACAAGACAATACACTTCATGCTAAGATTTGTGAACCTCTATTTTTTGTTCAAGAGCCATATGAATGATGTATATATACCAACATTGAATACTTACATTTGCCTGGTTTTTAATGGTTTTTGAATGAATCTGCTGCCATATAAGGTCCTGTTCTTTCTCTATCTTTCTTGGATCTGCATCACTTGTCCAACCTGGAAAGAAGAAGATTAAAAAAGGGAAATATATTTAAGACATTAATTATTTACTCTCACATGTAACTCTCACTGTGTCAGGGAGTTCAGCCTAACTATTTCCAGATTTTACTCTAGCATGAACCATGATAACTTTTTTAAATGCTTACACTTCGTTAGTCAGATTATTCAGAATTTTGTATAAAACAGTTTCTAAAAAGTAGAATATCACATGCCCTTTATAATGGTAGTTGGTACTGAATGATGAAAATACTTTGTATGGTATTTCAATCACTCAGAAGGTGAAAAGCTCAAGAACATTTTTTTTAAATTTGGTGAGTTGAGTTGGTTTCCAAATATATTTTAATAACACCCTCCAATAATTCCATGATACTTGCAAAGAAAAAACAAAGAATAATGGATAATAATAAGATAAAAATATGATAGTAATAATAATTCTACAAATAACAATGATACTACTACTAATAATAACAATAAAAAAAAATATGAACAACAACATCAACAATACTACTACTACTAATAATAATAACAATAATTGTTTGGAAAAATGGTCTTCGATTATGATCTGCTCAATACTTTGTTTTATCAATACGTCTCAGTATATCACAATCAACATGCAATTTAGCTTTTACTCATACTTTATATAACACAATAGTTTTTTAAAAGTAGAATATCTAATGCCCTATGTAATCGTACTGAACACCTATTTGTAAAGTATTTTCATTATCCAAATCTGGAATATAGCTTTTACCAGAACAAATTATTACCTCCAAGTTTTGCTCTTATCATGGCGTCACTGATCTTCTTGCTATTCCATGTACCAGGGTCATTTAAAAGTCTTGTCTTCTGCAGCTGAGGATCGGCAGACTGTAAGGCAGCGGGGGCCGAGGCTCTCAAAGGATTGTGGGAGTTTGACTCCTTCACTTTGTCTCTGTAAGCAAGAGTTGTTGTCGGTCGTGGCGAGAGCGGGGTGACCGTGTTCGGGGTATTGTCTGATTGCTGCATGTTCGGGATATGCGTGACCCCTGTATTTCTGTCCACATCAGCCGCAACCGACACGAATCCACTGGTTGGATCAATGATTGGATAATTGTCTCGGTTTGGAGCAAGGGTGTCATCGTTATATTTCACAA
Organism: Strongylocentrotus droebachiensis; assembly: GCA_035222895.1. Taxonomy (NCBI): domain Eukaryota; kingdom Metazoa; phylum Echinodermata; class Echinoidea; order Camarodonta; family Strongylocentrotidae; genus Strongylocentrotus; species Strongylocentrotus droebachiensis. The sequence continues at coordinate 8,453 of JAVYIG010012143.1, read as the reverse complement.
ATCCTGAATTTTTGTGATCTTGAAAGCTGGCCACGTCAAATCGTCCTCTCGAGACTGGGAGTTTCATCAGCCGTTGCCGCCGATTTTTCACTATATCCTGAACATTGTTGGATCCAGAATTAGTATCTACTTGAAGATGAAGTCGTAGATCGCCGAGCGGCCTCGGTCTCACCATAGTTTCTGCCATTTTGTGAAGATCTGTAAATTGAACAACAGGAATCAGGTTAAGCATAGAATCAACACAACAGTAATTCAGGTGTGTGGGACCGATACAAATTATCATATTGCAACTGAACCACACACCCGTTTTCAAACGCTCGACAATCCTTTTTTCTCCACAATGTTGCTTGAACTAACCACTTAAGTAACATAATAACCACATCAAAATTACCTCTTAATATACCATTCGCTGAAATCAGATGTCTACAGCCAGTACAGGTCACTTGTTTTTAGACGATACTTTAATGCGCGTTTCCGTAATTCACTGCATGCGATTCTCTCTCATTCTCGGCCCGCTGAGCTTGCCGTATCGTACAATCGCGGTGAAGTCGTGTCAACAATACAAGTTGCCATGAGACGGAATTGCACATTGTGTTTGTTGTTTTAGATCATTGATCTCTTCCACGCTACGAAATGGAGCTCGGCCTAATTGGACGAGTCCATTATCTATCAAGGGGTTAAATCTCTGGAAGTACGCTGGTAGGCGATTTTTTTTGCTTCTATAAAGGAATGCATCTTCATTATTTTAGATGATTATAAAATATAAATAAAGTTGGACCTATTTGATATAAATCTGTACACATGAAAGGTGAAATTAGATTTTTAATACAAATATTTAGAATGTCAGTTTGGAAATTATGTAGCTTGTTTCCCTCTTTGAACTAAGTGTACGAATCCAAACACCTGTCGTGTCTTCGCGATATAAGGTGTAGACAAAAGTTTCGACCAATCAGTGCACACCACAGTTTCTCCTTCGAACCTTTTCGAAATTAACATGCACAATTGCACACACTATATTCAAACCTTATTATGATATCCGTGTTAGATGTCGGATGGCTTATATTTAAGAGTGCCTTTTGGGCATTATTTTTGAAGAAAAAAAAAGACATATTAAAAGAAAATATATTGAGTCGCATTTTATGTAGACGAAGTGCGTGATTTTGGCGGAAGTTGTTTTTTGTTGAATGTAGTGTTGTTATGTGGTCATCGTGATATGTTGCTTCGATTGGCAATGAATAAATGTACACAATTTAAATGAATGAATGAATAAATGAATATAAATAAACAGACAAACAAGAAAGTATATCAATAAATAAAGAAACGAGTGAATAAATGAATGAATGATTAAGTAGGTAAATAGATAAACTGCAGAATAGTGTATAGCAGCTGCGCTATAAAGTTGATCGATGGATTATTCTTATCATTATTGGTACAAAAAATCAAGATAATGAATAAAGAAACAAAGAAATGTAATACATATTGAAGCGAATTAATAAGTATTAGTATAAGTAAATAAAATTACGAATGATTAAATAGATGGATAAAAAACATACTAGATAAACAAGGAAATTAATCCATAGATAAATGAACAAAACAACTACAAACATAAATGAATAAATAGACACACACATACATACGTTAACCCTAATAAGGCCGGGGGGCATCATGCCCCCCCCCCCCCCCCTCCACGATTTTCCTGATTGTTCGGGAACGCATATCGATGGCGCTCCGCCACTCGCTGACTTTTTTCTTTCGAGTCTTGCGCAACTTCAAAAGAATATTTTTGAAAATCGGACTTACGGTTACAAGGTCACGTGACCTTTTGTCTTTGCATGTCAACCCGAAAATCGCTCATTTTCGTGATTTGTGTACAAAACATATGGAAAAGTCATTTTTCCTAAAAATAGATCAAACATGGGTTATTGGGTCTTGTTTAAAGTTTAGGTGGTTGCTTTGGGGGTCAAAATAGTTGAATTGTAGTTAGAAATGAAATAAAACACAAAAAACAATAAAATACATAAGTTAAAAAAGCAATGAAATACATAAGAAATTATAAAAACAAGAGATAACATAAGGAATAAGCTGGCACTTCCAATTTTTGTTGTCGTATTATTATTCAGAATGGTCTAATGAATATATGTAGTGAAAAAGAATGCTTAAATATGAATAATATATGATTTATAGGTAAAAATGTTTATGACCTTATTTGCATAAATTATCATAAATCTGCAAATGAGTGAATTTTTCAAAAAATTGAAATCATCATAGTATTCTATACACTTCACTTGACATGCGTGCAAATTTTCGCGGAGATCGGTCTCTTCACGGCCGAGATCTTATGCCCCCCCCCCCCCCGGCCGTACTAAGACCTCAAATAGCCAGGCCTTGAATAACTACAAGCAGTATATTGAAATTACGAACTTAGATCCCGGCCCCCCACTCAATGTTATTTAGGGTACGCATATGCTCGTACCCTCTTTTTGAAAGCACCCCCTATCTGAGGACTGCCAACATTTCCGAACCCCCCTTTCGCGGGCTTTTCGCGAGCTTTTCCTGCCTTGGAGACCCCCCTAAATCAGGAAAAATGCTCAATGTACGCCCCTAAATTCGGAATAATTTCTCAGGAGTCCAAAGAAATGAGAGAAAAAAGGAAAAACACCTCCTTTTTAAAGAAATCTCCGGGTGAAAAGTCAAATACACCCCTTTTTTTACTATTCTCGGGCCGGACTTTGTCGCACGAAAAGTACCCCTTTACCGGACATTTTGGCAACACGCATGCGGTCATTCCGACCTCTGAGTGAGGGGGGGGGGGGGGCGGGACTTAGATACGGCTCTTAGCAGTGTTCAATTGTCACACACAAGACATATCACACACAAGACATTGAAGAGTGGATTCCAGTCAGAAACTTATACACCCGTAGAGCTGCACCCCCCCTCCCACTCCTCTCCCCTCCTTTATATATTATTGATATAACATTAAAGGTAAAGACCAGTTTTGGAAACACCCCCGCCTCTCAAAAATGAAATGGAAGCTCTTATTACCAATCATGTGAAAGAATATGTTTTGACTAATACATGATGATAATATTTTTGCCGGGAAACCGCCTACTAATTATTTTGTAAATTAGTTTATCTATTTGGACGTGATAGATATAACGCACGTGTCGCGCACATGTGCGTAGTCCCTTATACATGTTTCTGTGTACAGTGCTTGTAACTTTACGGAGACTGGGCCGAATTTCTTATCATGTTGATGATTCCAGAACCTTGCAGTACACACCAATACTTATATGCTAGATGATCAACCTTTTCTGATCGATTCCACAACGTTTCTTTCACAATATAATCGCATGACCATAACTGGTATTTATCTTTTATATTATTGTTCATGCACGCATTGCGTGACTGGTATTTCGTGCTATCCTTATCAGAACGTATCTATCTCACATTGTTGACACTGCCTGCTACAGATCGTCCGTACGTCTTCTTATCTCCATGGTATGTAGATGCACGGGCATCTTCTTCACGAAAACAATTTAATGCGATCCGAACAATTCATGTGCTTTAACTCATCTTCTTAAAATGTAATGACTTTCATGTACAAGTATAATGGTGGTGGTGATGGTGGAGGTGGTGGACTGGTGTTGTGGTTGTTGTTGGTGGTGGTGGTGGTATTGGTAGGACTGTCGGTGAGAGTGGACGAGGTGGTTGTGGAAATGATGGTGGGCTGAGAATGGTGGTAATACTAATAATGGTATAGGGGTGCATGGTGGTGGTAGGAGTGGTGGTGCTGGTATTCTCTCTCTCTCTCTCTCTCTCTCCCTCTCTCTCTCTCTCTCTTTCTTTCTTTTTTTTTCCTCTTTTTTTCGCGCTCTCTCTCTCTCTTCTTACTCTCTCTCTCTCTCTCTCTAATTCCTTTCTCTCTTTCTCTCGTTCTGTCTCTTTTTGTTTTGCCTTTTGATGGTTTTGGAAGTAGTATAGGACTGGTGATGGGAGTGGTGGTGGCCGTGGTGGTCCTGGTGGTCCTGGTGTACTTTCAATCTTTCTCTTTGTCTCTTTCTCTCTCTCTCTCTCTCTCTCTATTCCCCTTTTTCTATTTTTCCATTATCTTGACGGTGGTGGAGGTATTGGGAGTGGTGGTGGTGGGGATGGTTGTGGAACTAGGAGTAGTGGTAGGAGAGGTGGTGGGAGTGGGAAAGGGTAGTGGTGATGGTGGGGAGTTTTTAGGAATGCGATGGGGGTGCCGGTGCTAGACGTCTGTCTGTTTTTCTGTTGGTCTCTCCCTATCTCTGTCTCTCTCTTTCTCTCATCTCTCTCTCTCTCTCTTTCTCTCTCTCTCTCTCTCCTCTCTCTCTCTCTCTCTCTTTCTTTCTCTCTCTCTCCTCTCTCTCTCTCTCTCTTTCTTTCTCTCTCTCTCTCTCTCCTCTCTCTCTCTCTCTCTTTCTCTCTCTCTCTCTCTCTCTCTCTCTCTTGTTAACCCATATGTTGTCCCTTTTGACCCAGGTGTAGAACATCTAAATGGCAGTGCTTGGGTAACAATATTTTAGCAGCGCCTACAAAAAGTTAGAAGATTATACCGAAAGTGGCGACCCTGGATACAAATAAAACCATATTACTATCATCTTATATATATCATATCATGTTCAAATACAGTGCTATCATAGACAGATAGTCTGTGCTTATATAACACTATGCACCTGTCACTTTTCTCTGAGCACTTGAATGTGAAAACAGATAAGAATATGCAAACAGATAATACAGAAGAATGGGAATTTATATAATGTACTGTTTTTGACACAACGTACAATGCACACCCGCAAACTGGCAACGGCTAGGAGTGGCTGAAAACAAGGCAAGACAAACCGAAATATAGCCCCCAAAAAGCAAAGAACAGAACACTAACAACAACAAAAGAAACAAAAAAAGGGCAAATTCTTTGACTAAGCAAAAGACTGACAGAATTAGACTAGGCTCACAATTTTGTTGAATTGTGGGTAAGTGTCAAAACAGAAGCTGTGTCTAAAGACTAATTTATTACATTGACTATCCATGTCATCGTAGCATCAAAATATATGATGGGTGGTAAAAAAAAATAAAGCCGTCTGTTGCTGTTTAGTTTTAACAAAAATACGGATAACATAGTTATAATACATGAATACTTTTCATTTATAATATTGTCATCATAAGTCTATGTCTGCAGACTAGTACTTATGAACCTAGACTCTGGTAGATAGAAGCACAACTAATTCGAACCTAGAGTAAATGTGTGTAGTGGGCGTGGTTTGGGGTGTAGGGGTGGGCGTGGTTGAGGAGGGGGGGGGGGAGGGGGGCAACGTCTTTTCAATCAGTTAATTATTTACGATGACAAATACACCTCTCCCTGTCATAGACACTTTGTTATTCTTTAAATACATGTACTTCGTAACATGTTCTCGTATTTTAACCAGTCTCAAGCAAAGGTAGAGAGGACACCCCTAAAAGATACTTGAATAAACAGAATATTGATTAAATAATGAGTTTCTTTACGTCGACATAAAATGAAAATGAGTTTCCTCTTAGTCCCATACGTTTCTGTTCATTATTTGTTTACTGCTGTTTAATGTTCAAGTGAAAGAAATGCTTTATCAAATATGAAATTTTCTTTTAAAAATGATATGGGAGCATACATGTGCTCACTTGATTCATTCCCTAGTCATCACATTTGTTATTATGCCAATAACATAACAACAATAACTACACTAATACTGATAATAATAACAATAATCATCATCGTCATAATGATAATGATAATCATAATAATCATCATCATCATCATTATCATAATTTCCATAACCCAGGGAAGCCTCATCAGCTTCAATACTATTTACCCCCTGTAGGCTCTGCAATTATTATTCCGCTAGCAATTGTCATTGTCAGGTACCCAATTTACACCTCGGTGGAGACTGGCAAATAGGGACCTTCGTCATGTTAATGCCTGGCAGGTATTCGAACCCTCAACCCTTGGATTGAGAGTCAAGTGACTGAACCACTTTACCATGACACCTCCTCTCAGGGAAGCAACGTGTGATTGAGAATAGTCCGTCAGTCTGAATGTCAGACCGGCAAAGCAAGGGTTAATGACACAATGTGCAGCTGTGCATTTTCCATTCTTTCTTGAAAGATCCATCCAGGGATGTGCATGCTCACACAGCGTGAACATTAGGGACTTTTAGAAATGCACGTCAAGAGCTTTGACTGCAACGTGTGACGTCATTTTAAGGCACTGCGCCTGCGTCACGTGGTCTCAGTCGGCGATCGAGAATGCGTCAACCTTGATTTTCCTAAATCTAGTACATGCAATACATACATACATATTGACATTTATAAAGCGCCTTTACATGCTGAAATGTGTAGAACAGGTGTCACATGCACCTGTTCTACACATATTTACATATTGCAGTGAAGGGATGTTCTTTTGTTGAGGGTAGAATGAGGAATGTCCTCTTTCTTTGTCCGTGATGTTTATTGTGTTACTTCCTGCATGCATATCGTCGAGTGCAATCTAAAAGATTTCTAATTGTAGCCAACATGGGCAGTTAAGTACGTTGACACGCATGATCAGTCGGCGTTCGTCGTGTTCTCGTTCACTCATTCTAAAAGTCCCTATTATCTGACTGACTACATGTAAAATGTAGCAAAGATTTATACCCTCACTCCATCTGTGTACCAAACAGAAAACATAACCCCAACCTGAACCATAATCGTAACCATAACCATAACCCTATTCCTAGCCATCACCACAACCATACCCTAAGTCTAAGCTACAATCCAACTAAAATCTAACCATAGCCCTTTATAGATTTGATGCAATAAATCTTTGAGCAAATGTTGAGTCACCGCTAAAAGTTTGCCCACAATGATTTTTCTGAGGACATACTCCCTGTGCAAAGTTTCGAACCCAAACATTTTTGATTGCGTATCAATTGAATAAACCAACTACATCATGGTGCTCTTCATCTCTTGTTCCCCCTCTCTTCCTCTCTCTCTTTCTCTCTCTCTCTCTCAACCCCTCTCCCCTTCTCTCTTTCACTCCCAATCTATCTCAGGCCTTCTTCATCCCCCTCTTTCTCACTTTCTGAGTGGATGTGTCGTGACACAGTGGCTTATTCACCAGACTCTCATTCCACGGGCGGAGGGTTCGAATTATCAATTTTGTTGTTGTTGTTATTATCATCATTATTATTACTATCATTAACATTATTACTATTAATATCATTGTTATTATCAATATTATTCTCATCATTATTATCATTGTTGTCGTTATTATCATCATTTTTAGTATCATTCTTATTGTTATCATTATTATCATTCGAAAATAATATCGCTAGTGATATTCGTTTGTCTCGCAATGTGGTCAATAAGGAATCTAAAAGATCACGACGTTTCGTATGCTACTGCGATACTTCGTCAGGTGATAAAAACTATTGTAAGCAAGGGTCTTTTATACTTTACGGGAGGACCGGCTATATTTAGCATTATTATTATCATTGATGTTGTTATTATTATCACTGTTTATTTCTATCGTCATCATCACCATCATCATTATCCTCATTATCAGCATTACCATTATCACCATAATTATCATTATCATTATTCTCTCCTTCTCACCCAAGCATATTAACTCCATTTTTCCATCTTGCCCCGTACAAGTCCACGTCAGCACGGTGCAAGGGTCGCCATCTTGATAAGGTAATGTCCCGGTCCAATTCAAGGTGCGTCACCCCCGTACGCAAAACCAAAGATAAATAGAGCTAGCATTGTTGATTTGCTGGCATTCTTGTTTCTGTCATCTCATCTAGAAGAAGACTCTCAACTGGTAAGTGTCGACTTTCTGTTCAATTTTACACGATTTGTAACAAAATTACTTCGCTCTTAAAGCGGGAATACACTACTTGGTAGCTACTTGCGCCCTCTATACAACCCAAAACGACTAAGCGGTACCCGTTAATCCCCATGGTCCCCTTTTTCTTTGTTAATTGAGAGCTGATTTGATGAGATAACCACCTACCAGTGACCATGCAGGGAGGTCTAATCCCTCCTGGCCAATCTAGTGCAGATAGGCTTTAGCTCTGTTCTTATCAAAGATGACGATGATGGCGTGAAACGAAATGTAATTAAATCATATCAAAATCAAAATCAAAATCAAATCGAGATCCATTTCTTTGTAGATTCATCAAAGATGCTTCGTCTCGTTGTCCTTCTCCTGGCAGCGGTTTGCGCCCACGCCGGCGTTAGCGACCCCAACTTTGCAGATGGCCGAAAGGTCATTGTTCACCTTTTCGAGTGGAAGTGGGCCGACATCGGCAAAGAATGTCAGGAGTAAGTGATAACATTTTATTTCACCCTGGTTCTTGGAAAGAGCAGCCGTGAGATTGATAGCCATATAAAGACGGGAATGCCTCCAAGTGGAGAGG
>JAVYIG010012142.1:0-55670 GCA_035222895.1 Strongylocentrotus droebachiensis | reverse complement strand
ATATTATGTTGGGCTTCTTCAAGCCTGTATCTCGGTTATCTTGAAATTTAAATATTTATTCAATGCATTGTTTATTCATGTAGTACATGCTCTTTTAGAGGTAATGTTTTTCTATTTTGGGTGTGTTTTTCTCCCCTTCAATGCAATGGAATAACGATGTGTTTCTAGAGACGATCTTAGTCTTGACACGCTCAAAGATAAAGATATCATATTTACGTAAACTGTTTGTCATCCATGTAGAAAGTGAACGACCGCTGTAACGACCCATCAAACGGGTCGGGACAGTGTCTCCAAGATATTACCCAGTCATATATCTTTGAACATATCCATTTAGACCACCAGTTTATTAATGTACAACAGAACACTCGGCAAACGAAATACAGTTTTATTTTTTGTTTGCGCAGTGTTCTTGGGTGTTCTTGTTTATTAGAGAAAATTATAATGCCCGTTGACTTGAAAAAATTGGGCTAAATGAAGATGATACAGTTCAATCAGCCAAATAGCTACACTATTTTGAAGCCAGAAAGCATATGTTATTTTACATGTACATTACATTGTGCCTGTTAATAATATGATCCCGATTGTTTTTTTTTTCACTTGGCCGGGTGAATTTTTATATTTTGAAGTGAGAAATAGATGGAAAGACCTATCTACCTACATTTTTTTCCTCCGATCCGTTACGTAATTTATCCCAATTTAAAAACAAATCAAATAATGTTTTTTTTTCTACAGAAGATATACAATAGATATAAATGAACGCAATTTATGTTTCAAACTTTCGACAGATTGACCAAATACTATACAAAATGAACGTCAGCTACAAAGGTTCATTCAATTTCGAAAAAAGGTTAATGACATTTATCTAAAGGAACAGAAGATATAATATTAGAATTCTTAATTAACTAATCGCTATGTTTTACATTTACAGGTCTACATTTACATGCCCTTGGTTTCGGCAAAGAAATGGTAGAATTCGCTAAAGCAATATCAAAGCTCGTTTTGAAATATACTTTCGCTTGAACTTGTGATAAACATGATAAATAACTCACCATCTCTCGTTTCAATGGGATCTAATGAAGCGTGAAAGCAATTGGCAGGAATTTGTTATAACCTTCCTGAGGGCAATTTACTTTCATTCTCCCGAAACACATATCACGTGACCTACTGGTGTCGGAGGTCACGTGAGGTTAACTACCAGTCAAGGGTTGTTGCTCGGGTTTCGATTGTTGCGAATAAGAAGGCACCATATTTTCAGTGACGTTGGGCGGGTCCAGGCAATGGCGAACGTAGGTAGGGAGGGCGGCAGTTGAATTGGTGAAAAACATTGCAAAAAAGAGAAAATAGAGAAAGAGAAAAGGGGCTAAAGGAAGACAAATAATTGTTCTTCCCAAATTCAGGGTGACATATACATTAAATTATTCCTTGACGGGGTTTAAATGCAACTAGTAGTGAAGCTTGGCCGCTTTACTCCCTCGCATATTTTTATTCTCGTAATTTTGCATCCTATATTCTTAAGATGTAGTGCATAAATTGGGTTTTAAAGAGTTTAAGATTCGTAAATATTGAACTGCTTTGCTACCTGGTATATCATAGGCCGAATAAAAAAAAAACATGTTTAGCGTCCTGCCTTTTTGAAAAATAGGAAGGAGGAGGTCCTTCTTTTTTGTTTCCTTCTTCTTCTTTCAAAATGGCCGCTCGGAACATTTTCCCTGACAGTCGGGCTATTTTTTCAAGATGACCACCGATATTTTTTTATTTATTTTTTAAATCAGAAATAGATCAACTTTAGCAATAGCAGTGGTTGTCATGTGTTTTTAAATTTCAAAAAAAAAAAAAAATAGGAGGCGGCCCCAAAAAAGGAAGCGGGCGGAGACGCTAACATGTATATTTTTTTTAATGGCTATAGGTCTCCTTTTCCTTCTGTTTTTCTTCTGTTTCTTCATGTGCTTAGGAAGGGTACTTGTCTTGCCCAACTATGCAAGTACATGTATCGTCTTCCCAGTCCTCTGTCAATGGGGCCGATGACATGAAGAAGAAGAAGGGAGTGTGTTTATTGCCTGAAGCTGAGTATCGACCACTTGATGTCTCAAGGTAAAATTCAACACCACCCGACAAATAGAATAAGTGCTTACTAATAGAATATTTTAAAAATCAGGTAGATGTTTTGTTTGATCATAATTCTTACCGGTGGAGTGTCATTGAGGGGACGCTATGCCTGGGTGGTTTTGGAAGGACATCGAGGGAAAGGTGTCTTATTTCTTGGTGCCTTCCCCTCTTTCTATATTTCTATAATATCAGTTTTTTCGTTTTTATTTCGTCATTCCACTTTACGGGGTTGCCCCCTGCTCATAAATACCCGACGCTGTCCTGACTTATAATTTGTATTACATCAAGAGATATCCAGTAAGCTAGATAGCTATTATGAACTCGGACAGAAAAGTAGCGGATAATATGCTGAGTTTCCAGCCATGTTTGCCAAAATCTTCCAATTTTTTTTCAAAGCAAAAAATATAATAGTTAGATTTTAAATGTTACGACATGCAGGGGTTAAAAATTGTTTTTATTCAATTTTCAATTAGTCGACAGGGATTCTAAAAATTATATATCAAAAAGCAATAAAGTGTTTTCTGTGATTTCCCGATAAATCTTTGTCACATCGTACCTTCTTTTTATCAACATTTCAGTATAAATGTTGGAACAACATTTTGACGTAGTAAGTCGAGATATCGACAAAATAATTTCTCGGTGAATAAAAATCTGTCTGTACAAAATGTGGTGTGAAGTTTGGTCGGGGCACTCAAAAAAAATTAAATATATATATTAAATATATATTTAAAAAATAGGTAGTAAACTAGTAATACCATCCATTCATAAAACCATTCAGCCCATGTTTAAAAAAATAATAATAATGAGCGGTCATAATAATAATTATCATCTGAATAAATCAAAATTATTTATATCCGCGTAATGTCATCATTGTTTAAACTCTTAATCTTCCTTAATTACGTTCCGTCATTAGTTCGTGAACTAAATCAGAAGAATAGAATGACTAATTTGTCTTTCATCTGTATATCACACTGGTCTCTCTTATTGCAGAACAAGTACAATCAGGTGTTCCCAGCCTGTACTTTAGAATAAAGAAGTCCAAATGTGCTATAACCATGATTACTAATACAATGAGTTCGTTTCACTGTCTCACCGCTGTATGGCTGAAGGCTAGTTCATCAGACCTTGTCTACATTACATATTAAATGTTTTCTTGGTTTTCTTTGCATTTAATAATTACTGCTCAATTAATATGACGCTCTCTTGTCTATTGAAGTTGTCTTCGGTTATTGGACGTTGAGGCCATTTGCATCATAGCTAGATAATGATGCTACAATATCGATGTGATGAAAGTTGTCGCCTCCTTCCATTGTCAAAGTATTAGAAAGTGAGGGAAAGGGGGTAGAGAGAGCAAAGGGAGAGTTGAAGAAACGAAAGGGAGATCAAAAACATTTAAAAAACTTGACATTAGCCCAGATAATCAACATTAATAAATACTGCATTTTGATAAAATGCATACATGAACCATCCATCATAATACAGGCCTAGTAATAAGTGGTGTAACCTTATGTAAAGATTCCCTTGAATGAACATTGCTAGGTTTTAAATAAATAGAAAATATGCGAACAAATAATAAAATAAAAATCGGACAAAATAAAAAGAATAAACACTTTCCTGCAAATCCAAGATGAGATAACGGTATATATATATATATATGTATACATATATATATATATATATATATATATATATATAAATGTAGAGAGAGGGATAGAGAGATAGAGAGAAAGAGAGAGAGAACATATAATTCAATTTGGAAATCCGCCGTAATGGTACCATACAAATACTACTTTAACAGTTGAAATATATACATGGATTCCTCAATTCTTCACTATTTCAATTCATGTGGTCATAATTATGTAGACTATATATCTATATACATGTATATATATATAACTCCAAAGTCTAAAATGTCATGCATTGCAAACTGAGTTGGAAAAAGTATATACATCTTAATTTTCTTCACAATTTTAAATAAATATGATTTCGGGAAATTCCACCGCCGGGAATTCTCCAAGCTCTTGTGAGGGGGGCGGGGGGGGGGGGGGAGGTAGCCCTGTTTCAACTGCGCCTTTTAACCGCCTCATGGGGGACAGATTCGTTAACTTAAAGTTTTATACTTTTATTGGTCTCTATCTCTATACTAATGTGACTTACGTGTATACCAGCTGTAACCTGTCGGTAAAGTGCAGCTCGGTTTAAAGAAAGGTTCATGCCATGTGATTACACAACATGTGATGAGATATACTTATCGATGGGAAGGAAGAACAGCAGAGAAGAAAAGAAAAAGAGAGAGAATTATAGAGATGGGGAGGGGAGGGAGGAAGATAAGGAGTGGGAAGGGAAAAGAGACAGAGAAGAAAAAAGAGAGAGAAAAGGATGTGTTACGACGCACAAAATTGTCCTGAGTTTTAACAAATATGGATGGGTACCCTCACCCAAAAAATTTGCGATTTTAACATTTCCAAGGCGTGTTTATAATATTAAATTGCAAAAGATTTTTTAGTATATTATCATACAATTCGATACGTAAATACTGCTTATAAATCATATAAAGATGACATGGAATGTGAAATTGTTGTGTATTTTTGTGTTTTTTTTTACATTAAAAAAAAAATACTTATAATTGATTTGTAATGTTTTGTTGGAAACATGAATAAATTGAAATTGAATTACAATGAAAACCCCTGATAGGATGTGGTCTTGGTGGTCAAGGAACAAAGCAAGAAAATAAATCGAAAAACAATTTACATCCTCGCCTAAAAAAACCTGGGGGTATGTACTTTTGCACGTCTTATCCCCAGGATTATAACGCCAATGCCATTAATTAAAGCAAATTGCCTGGGAGGAATAGAACATATCCGATAACTTCTTCCTTTCTTTGGGGATAGTTCCAAGTTAACGGGATATTTCTTGATTAAAGATAAACTTTAGTACTGGTAATGCGATTGCATTGTGAAAGAAAAGGTGTGGAAAGGATCAGAAACATGTAGCATGTAAGTATTGGTGTGCACTGCAAGGTTCTGGAGTCATCAAAATCATAATAAATTTGACCGAGTTTTGGTAAAGTAACAAGCACTGTACACAGAAAGCTATATATGGGACAACACACATGGTGTCGGGGCTAGTACTACCTTGATTTCCTTGTCTTTCTATGCTCATTACTCAGCCAGTATACATTTTCTTCCAAAATTGTTTGGCACATGTCATTTATTTGTAATCTTGAACATTCAGTGTAAGTTTCGTTTGATTCTGTGAGAATTAATTTTCTTTTTTTTTACCAGAACTCAACTTCATCTTAAGATTGAACAAGCCGTGCAAACCCCTTCCCTAAATTAGTTATTCTGTCTAGCGTGTTTAGCGTGTTAATCAAATCACAACAGTTCATTACCGTTAGCATTCTCTTAAATGAATAAAGCCCGTGGCGAAATGATCTGGCCAGGAATATCCGTCAAAATTCTAAAATCATTCGTTCACCATTGTTTAGAGTAACAAAAGATTAAGGCCAAATCTGCAGTGTAAATAAAAAATTAAAAACCACAAACGTAGATATTCATATAATTATGGGATTGCATGGTATATTTTCTTCTAAACCGCTTAGAGGCAATTTGTAATTTGCGGTATATAAATATCTTATTATTATTATTATTGATGTGGCCCTATCTTCACATCATACATCATATATTACATCATATATTATCATTATGCGTACAAGGATTTTTTTCCCCCTTTTTTTTCTTCTTATTATTTGAAAAGGGAAAGTTTACGGTTCATGTTTCCGTATTGTGTGTAATAAGACTTTCTTGTTGTGTATTATAACACCTGATAACGAGTTCAGGTTCTATGTTTCGATGAAATAATAAGCGCCCAACCTATTCATTAAAAGAAACAACAGCAACAAAAATTTGTTAAGTAAACTGTATTCTTATTCGGTGTCCATTTTTATCGAATTCTGTGACGATGTTTGTGTGTGTCACTACCAGAATCCAATATTAACTTTAAATTTGTTGGCAATGGAGTATGTCGAATATCTGTCATTACTTCTTGGTGTGATGATTAAGTGAAATATCTTAACTTCAATCTCCTGGAGTAATTAGTCCTAATTTCCTTCTGACCAGGCGCCTTGTTGTCTCATTACCTGTTGGGGATCGGAAGCTAAACATCGAAGAAAGATAGGAGAAGGCAGTCTGTGGAAAGAGGATATATCAGATTTGACTTTGGTTTTTATCATAGTTTATTGTGGATGCTGACGACATAGAGCATTGTGACGTAACAATTACATCGAATGAACTTATTAGACTTGTGATAAAGTATGGCACTCCGGAAATATCCAATACCAATCGTAGCACTATGTTTTCGGTGTTTCGAGAGAACGGTGGCGTAAAAAAAATGTATATGTATTTATATACGATTATAACATCTATTTTGAAATAATCAAATTGGAAAAATGATTCATACTGATTTTTTCTTGAAAACCTTAATAGCGTGGTTATGAATTTTAAAAGAAAATATTGAAGAAAAAATGAATTTCTTGCAATAAAAGGGATAGAAAAGGAGAGAAACGCGGGCTTCTCTAGATTAAATATAGGTAACGATTATAATATAAACATTAGACTCGGTAATAACTCAGTCAAACCGCCCAAAAAGTTCAGACCGACTCCAAAGCGACCGATTATTGGTCATAGACGTAATACAATACATGTATTTTCGTTCATGTCTGTTGTCGGTCTGTTGTCGGTCTGGGGTCGGTCTGTTGTCGTTCTACCGTCGGGGTGTTGTCGGTCTGTTCTCGGTCTGTTCTCGGTTTGTTCTTGGTGTAACTATGATATGAGGGCGTTAATACATATTGTCTACCCAAAACTGTACATTTGGAACAGTCTGAAACTTTATGTGATTAAGGGTTTGGATTGTGAGTAATTGTTGCAAGTGTGGATAATTATAATTATACCATGGACCTACTAAGAAGTAGGTCCATGATCACACCAATGCCCGAACGTAATGGTGTGTATTATTGGTTTTATAGTGGTGACGAGTATTCTATCGCTTGATCAATCACCCTTATCACGAAAAATCAATTTCATTTAATTATCAATTCATTAATTTCCATATCGAAACAATATAAACACATAATCAGTACATGGTAAAAATACTATCAACAATAAAATCATTATTTAAAATGGAAGGATACAATGAACAGTTTCAAAGACAGATCTAGATGACTAACCGCCCGGTCAAAAAAGCTAATCCGGCACCTTTTTAGAAAAAAATAAAAGTCTTAACCAATTAGGTTATATATACGTCATTGTTTTATGCTGATCATTGTGAGAGAGGATATCTTGGAAAGTGATGAAGATTTATATGTGAATTATCATTATTTTCTTAGAAAAGAGGGACAGAACAACATGAACCATTTCAGTCTGGGTAAATCAACAAATGTAATCCGTTGAGATTCTTTCGACAGACCAATTATGATACATACACCATTTTATGGTCAGTCTGTTGTAGAGCTACTATGTGTCAATCAAGCGTTGCTTACATGATTAAGTATCCTCTGTTTACAAATCTAATTTCCTCCTCACCCCTTCTCTAATCCCCACTGCTAAAAGGCAAGACGGTGAATCAAATGTTTCCTAATATCTAGTCGCAACTCAAGATTAAGACCTTTTTTAAAGGTGGAGACTTTAAAGATGTTTGTCTCATACATATCACTTATTTCTTTAGAGCACATTAAGACAGAAATGATTTCAGATATACACTTGGCAAAGCACATCTTGAGATCGAAGGTAGGGGATAGGGTGGGGGTTATCATTTTGTTTTAAATGACATGCCACTTTTTCTTGGAGGACAGGGTGAAGGAGGGGCTTCTAATTTATTGCCGACGAAGTGCATTTCAATAGTTCATGTTGTAGTTGTATTTGTCTAGCGCTCAGACAATAACTCTACCCAGGTATGATAACGAATTGAGAAATACAGATTAACTCAGTAAAGAAATTAATTAATAATTTAGAATATCTCTATACTTTATCAGAGATTTTAAAAACAAGTAGGATTGAGTGACATGATTTATAGCTAAAGAAAATTACAAGAGGTATCTGAAATTAGGCTAGATTAATATGTCTGTCACTCTTCAACTTCAGGTTGTGGATTCTCGAAGGATCTTCCTATATTTCCTCTTACCGCAAATCAAATTAACACATATAAATGCCTCCGCATCACGCAAGGGCATGGTGATTTATGGAGTGTTACGTCATCATTGTAAAGTACATATCACCCCCACGTTTACAAGAAACCATGTGGATCCTTTCACTATCACTCACTCACTCTCATGTGTCCGTCTGACAAGTTTTCCCTCCACCTTGCCGCACTTTAAATTTAAAAAATAAAAATAAAAAAATGTCAAGTTTCCTAGATCAAATTGGGTATATGCAGATGCCCGCAGTTTTGGTTTGATGAAACCAATTTTCGTCTGCTTAACTGGGTTGATCGGCAAATACGAGGTGAAAATATACAAGATTGATCTTTTTGTTTTGTTTTCGTTTGCACTTTTATGCTAACTCCTATATTTCAAGCAAATGAGTTTATCGAATTCTAAGAAAAATCGATGTGTTTTCTCTTTTAATGAGCATGGACTGTTTGGCCTTGACATATCTCAAAAATCGTACTATCTGGTTACATAATCATTTGTGTACACACACAAAGAATGTCAACCTAATTATGATTTATTTTTTTATCAGATATTCTATATCATCCATTGTAGCAAATGCAGGAACACATTTTTTGTGTAATGCTTCTTAGCTAATGCTGCGATGCGTGTGAGTCATGAATATTAGATTTGTTAAACAAGCCAATGATTTCATCTATGTTCCTTCATGCCGGATCTAGCCACGCCCACAGCCCACGGGGTGATTCCCACAGATCACGTGACTAGCAAGGGGAAGTCCCTGGTTAAGAGTATAGGAAGGAAGGAGTGATCACTCCGACCAGGTTTATTATTTCACTCCCTCCACTCTTGATTTATAGGCCTGCTAAAGAGTGATGAGGACAAGAAACAAATGAAATTACAGAAATTAACCCAAAATGCAAAACAAACGAAAATAAATAATTAATTTTGATAGATAACTCTACACCCCTCCCCCCCCCCCCCCCATCCAATAACAACAACAATAACGATGACAATCTATACCCTGTCGATCGGTGTACAAGTTTGTCCTGGTATCAAGGTAGCATTTTTCCCCAAAAAGGCTGATGTAAACAGTGAACTGAATTAGAAAGCAATGTGACGATTTAGAAAGTTTGTCTTCCGATGCAGATATCATAACGTTGAATAAACCCAATTTAAAAAAAGGAGTTTTTATTTTATCTAAAAATCGAAGAAGAGTCTTTGACACCGTAGAAGCTTGTCTGCGTGTTTACAAAAATAGGGGAGAGAAGAGACAAGAAAGTAAAAGTTTAATCCAAAATATGAATAAAACACTCAACAGATTACTATAGAACCTAATAAGAAGGAAACTCATATACATGTTGGCCTACATTAATAAGATCTTATTTTAAGGCATATTTAATTTGCTCATTATAAACCCAAATAAGTTTTCTCTTTCATTACAATACTATTATCTCAAAGAGTTTGCCAACCCGGTCACATCCGTTTGGCCCTGAGCCTTATGCCTGAGGCGGTAATGTCTGCGAGGAAAAGAGTCTGTCTCTATCTCTAGAAATATACATGTAAATACATGAAGAGAGAGAGCGAGAGAGAGAGGTGGGAGAATGGCAGAGAGAGAGAGAGAGAGAGAGAGAGAGAGAGAGAGATAGAGAGAGAGATGGATAGAGAGAGGGAGAAAGAGAGTGTGAGATGATGATAGAGAAAACATGAAAGGATCGTGAAGACTGAGAGAGGGAAGACAGAAATAATGAAAGAGTGGAGGGAGAGAGAGAGAGCGAGGCGAGGAGAAATAGAAGGGTAGACAGAGGAGACAGAGAGGGAGTGTAGGAAAGGTACGATGAAAGAGGAGTAGAAAGAAAAGAGATAGGAAAAAGTAAAATAAACAGAGAGGGCGAAAGAGGGGCGAGAAAGAGAGGAAATGGGTAGAATACTGAGTTAATAAAGTAATGAGAAACATAATTTCCATTGTTTTTTTTCGTCACGTTTAATTGATATTAGACAGATGGTTGCCTTACATGCAGTATCTTGGCCTATACATATACGCATTATGAGTCATGTGGGTGTCATTTTAGCCTCACAAAATAAGGGCAAACAAGAGGAATAATATACAGTCACATCACCATGCAAGCCGACACTTACAAGCAGCATCTAGGGGGAATAATGTTGCTATGATATAACAGTTGGGTTTGATTTTTGATTTTATGTTTTACTTTTGATTTTACGTATTCTTTTATCCCGATGTCAGTATAGTTTTGAAAAAGTGTTTTTTTTTTTAAAGGTCTATATGCCTGATAGAGGTCTCCTATCATAATATAGACCTTATCAGTGAACACACATCTAAAATTACATGAACATAGCAATCCGATGAAAAGTAATGATTATCTTATTCTCAGTCATTTCATTATGCCTTCAATAATAAATTATCAGTCAACCACCCAACAATTGATTTATAACCAGTTATTGAAAGAGACGAATCATTATCTAACCTAACCAAACCAGTCTTCAAATAATCAGTTTAAGTCTTTCAAGAGAGCATTCTCTCTCTCTCTCTCTCTCTCTTTCTAAAAGAAAAACATCGTTGCATTCTTGATCAAGCAACAAGAACAAATCAACCACCCAATCAATCAATCAAACAAGCAATCACAATCGGATAAATCATCAGCTAGTTATTCATTCGTTCAATCCATCAATCAATCAATCAATAAAACATGCAATTGTTATACGCATACAATGGGTTGACTAACTAATTAGCCAATCAACCAATTAAAATTATTCAATCTGTCCATCAACTTATTGACCACTATTTATGAATAATCAATTAATCACCAATCAATCAATCAATCAATCAGTCAGTCGCCCAAATCAATAGATACATTACTGATGAAACCGAACATAAAAATAAATTGGGGAAACTTCAAACACCCTATCAATGAAATTATCAATTCATGTTTCGCAAAGACTTTCGGAAAACGTATCAAGAGCAATTGTAATACCCTACTGTATATCCCATAGAAGCCATGTTCGGACTACGTAACACATGTACGCCATTACAATATAATCATAGTATTTTCAACATTATACCTTGTTTAATGTGTGTTCATTATAAATTATGTATGTTTATATGTTTTGTAAATATGTTTTTGATTATGTTCATACAGGGCCCCTTGGTTGAGCAGTTTTATTGTAGTTGTTATAACTGAAAGTGCTACCCTATCAAAATAAAAGGACAAATAAATAAATAAATATATTAAGCATGATAATGGGTCATAGACAAGGCTATAGATATTGCCTTGTGTTGAATTTCCTAATTCTTTGCGATCGTCCGTATTAGATAATCCTCCTTTTTTCTTGCTTCTCCTCTCTATATAAAGTCAGTAATAGTTTATGAACTACAATCCAAGACGACTTAACAAAAGGTAATATATGGTCAAAGATACAGAATATCACTTTATTTGAAGAAAAAAACAATAATTATTCTAGTATTACAATAAAATAGAACATTATGGATTGAAGACAGCTAAATACATTTTCAAACATAAAAGTATTGCATTAAAAGGGTGAAATTGAATACCTTCCCAATCGAACGAACCATCATTTATAGAGAGATCAAGAGAGGAATAGAAAGAAGGTAGACGGATTGGAGAATTAAGAGAGGAGATAAGAAAGAGAGAGAGAGAAGAAAAAACTTCAATATGAGACAAAAATAGAACGGTTGAATATCGTAACTCATGGTATTGAAAGCAAAAATACTTGACAAATCACTAAATAAACGCCATAGATAAAAGTACAAATGAAAACAAAATTGAAGCAAAAGTGACTAACCATAGATACAAAACATACCATTAGTTTCACTTTCAGTGGAGACAAATCGATTTCAACTTCAATATATACAAATGCTGATTAGAAACCAATCAAATGTATCGACACCTTATTTTGTATAAATACATTTTCTTCGCTTCTTACTTTGTAATTATATATATTTCTCCCTTTCTTGTTCAGCGAGGATTCGCTTATCGAATAAAATACTACATGTATAAGCTTTTCTAACAAGAACGACTTAGTCTCTTGCCAAAGAGCTTTCATGATTATTTCTGTTCACAGTCTTCCACACTGTATTGAAATGACAGATAAGTTAATTATTCCAACCAACCGATTGATATTCAATAATGATCTAAAGGCAGAGCTTCAACAATAATAATTTCCAAAAATAATGCATGCGAATAATACTTCAGACTCGGATCAAATCATGAACCATATAATAATGTAACTTCGTTACAAACCATACAACTTACACGAACCGAGACAAAGTGTACATTATCTTGTATACAACACCATTTATTTTTTTCTCACTTAGTCTTGATAATACATGTATATATACAAAAATGTACTCAGTCAAACAAGAAAAAATGGAATGATAGCAGTTGTAGAACAAGAATAAATTACTAATTTTATTTTACATCAATTACTTGTTTACACCAACGGTACACTAGTTTTTCTCTTTTTGTTTCTTATTCTTAATCGGAACAAAAACAATGATGATATAAATGTTTGTCAATAACTTTAATCAAGAACACTTTCTATTTACAATGTAACCTAGTTATCTTAAGATGCTTCACATTATACCGTTCACGTAAACAGCTTACGTCTGAAAAGGGCATATCACAAGTTTCATAAAACATTCTTTTTCAGAATACAATTTTTAAAAGATGGTGAAAGAGAGGGGCGAGATATAGACAAGGGTGAAGGGAGAGGTTTAAACCTTTAAAAGAATGAAAGAAAAGCAAATGCATCAACTAAAAATGGGTAAAAAGGAAGGAAAGTCGAATAAATAAAAGAAAGAAGTAGAAAACTGTAATATAAAAACCGAATCAGAAGCAAACGAAGCAGAGGTCACATACACAATAATGAATATTAGGAAAAATATATTATTATCATTAGAGAAGGCAAGGACAGAGGGAGAAGAAGTGAAAAAGAGAAAGAAACGAATATAAAAAATATTTTCTTGGCTTTATTGAATTAATCGCCTATAAGAAACAATATAAAAGGACTACGACGACAATATGAAAGCCTTTCAAACGCTGGAAGAAGTTTGGCATACATGTAGTTCCATCTGATAGGCTGTAATGGCGTTTCGAGTTGCATAATAAATGTACTTCAAAGTCTAACAGCAAGAGCTCAAAGGTCAACATAGCTGACAAGGTGTTATGTGCACCATCCATCCTCATCGTTGATCTGATTGGGTGATGAGCCGGAGGTATCCATGACGTCACAATGAGTGTTCTCTTGGTCATCACTCTCTGGTGGTTTACTGGTGATTGCAAACGGCCATGTCTGAGGAAAAACAGTAAAAGAGAATAAGGGTGAAAGAGATTCTAGAGGGGGAAAAAATTTCCCAATGAGTGGGATAGAGGGACAAAGTTAAAATCATGTTAGTATATCCCATTTCAGGGCATGAAGCAGACATAAAACTATATCAAATAGCATAATAGAAAAGTAAGGGACAAACATGCCATATCCAGGTGTAAATCTTATTTCTGAAGAGGAGGAGTTGTCCACATCCAATATGTCTATTGGTATCTTGAATAGCATGACACGAGGTATTCCACACCATCGTTTATCCAAAAACTCGCTAAAGTTTAGAATTTCATTTATTTCCTAAATATAAGTGATTGTCATCTTCATTTGAAGGGAAGAATTGTGTTGTTTAACGACTTTAATCTATCATGAAATAGGTTATTAACTTATTATTGAACTAATAAAGAGAGAGCTCTCTTATATCAGGGATGATTTTATATCATAATTACGTTTCCTTATTAATGAAAACATTTTCATTCATATTTCCCCTTGAGAAAATTCCTTACATATTTTGACATGTACAGTGACTGCTTGATTGCTGCTTCAATAAATAACATTCTAACATAATTTCTAAAAGAAAACATACCAAACAGCAAAATAAATGAAACAGCAGGTGTTAATTCAGAATGAAAACATTTAAGATATTTACCAACTTCCAAGTATATAGAGATGATGATTGTGAATATGAATATGATGATGATGATGCTGTCAGTGCTGATGATGATGATAAAGATGATGATAATGACGATGGTGAGTTGGTGACGATGATGATGTTGATGATGATGACGATGATGATGATGACGATGATGATGATGATGATGACGAGGATGATGATAATAATGATGATGATGATGATGATAATACATTGCATTAGCACCTGGTTTGGGGAGCGCAAAAGACGATGGTGTATTGGACAGAAATGTATTGTTATCACTTATCAATATCCTATTATCAATATTATTGTCCTTCTTATTAATAATATTGTTGACATTATTATTACTACTATTATTAGATCGAGACTCAGTACCCAGCAAAAAGTAATAGCCTACTAAGGAAAGGGAGAATGACATCGGAAACACGAAAACAGAAAGATATTCAAGCATCCCCTAAAGGCCATTAAACAAATATAAACATGTTTAACGTCCCCGTCCGCTTCCTTTTGGGGGGCCGCCTCCTATTTTTTTTTTTTTTATATATTTTTTTTTTTAAAGAAAAAACAACATGAAAAACACTGTTAAAATGGATCTATTTCTGATTTAAAAAATGAAAATGTCGGCGGCCATCTTGAAAAATAGCCGGACTGTCAGGGAAAGTGTACCGAGCGGCCATTTTGAGTGACCATTTTGAAAAAGAAAAAAAAAGGGCCTCCTCCTTCCTATTTTTCAAAAACACCGGACGCTAAACAATTTTTTTTTTTTTTTTTTTGGCCCTATTACCTTCAAACATACATCCAAAGATCCAAACAAACAAGGTGTGTGAAAACGAATTGAAACTTATTTCCCCTTCACCTCCTTGCAAATCATCTGCGACAAAATGTCATATTAGTTTTCTCTGGTATTTGTTACACATCCATTTCCAAGAAGTTTCCCCCGGAGAAAACATTCATGACAGTTATTATGATTGGGTTTCCCTGCCTATCTGTTGCCCCCGATTCCAGGGCTTGTTTTGTTCGCATACAGTTTAGTGAACTTAACAAACTTTGACATCACTTGTGAAGTCATCCCCCCCCCCCCCTCTCTCTCTCTCAATATATATAAAAAACGGTTAAAAAAATTGTAAAAGCCGACCGTAGATTTCGAGATTTTTGGGGTCGGTCGCAAAGGGCAATTCAACATCATTTTTGGTAAGGCCTTACAATGGATAAGGGACTGTTGGTGTCCTGCTAGGCTATTTTCTTAATGTAATCAAATTTTTGTTTGAGTCTAGTGCCTTTTTACAAATTATTTCATTCACCTGTTACGAATATTTCAATAGCCGTCAAAATGCAAATTGCATACTACGTGTTGCTAGGTAGTGTTAGCCATACCGTTTGTCCTACCTTGCAACAACAATTGTACGCAATTTGAATAATGACTATTGACATATTACATGCACATTTTATTCGTAAATAGGTAAATGCAATAATTCATATCGAGGCGCTTCACAGAGGCATATATGCATTAATATGGTTACATAATACAAAAATAGTCTATTCACACCTAGCTCACCTGTATTTATCATGATATACATGTAGGACTACATGAGTAGCCCTCATCATCATTGGCATGGGTTGCTTGAGAAGTTGCAAACAAATAGCAATAGTGACTTTTAGATTCTGCACGACGAGAACGTGGACTGCCCTTTTAACGCAATGTGACGTCCTTTTAAGGCACTGGCAGTGACGTCACATTGCCTTAAAAGGGCAGTCCACGTTCTCGTCGTGCAGAATCTAAAATTCCTACTCCCTAATGACTACGGTGAAGCCATCTCACTTCTGTTTATAAAATTATGAGAGAATATAGTTGTATTTCGGGGAACAAACAAATTAAATTCCCTAACCCTTACACATAGAATTTTCTCTATCCACCTCTTCTCCTTATTAATGCCATGTGACATAATTATGTGCGATTCCGTCATAAAATCACTTCAAATTTGTCACAAAAGCAATTTCACAAAATTATTTTGTCATGATGTCTAATGCATTGATTTTGTCACGATTCCGTGGACAAAATCACTCCGTGAGAATGATTTCGTGAAAGAAAAATCACTTGGTGCATCTGCCTTTGTGACAAAATCAGTTTGGTTTAATTTCGTGACAAAAATCCTTTAGTTAGTTCGCTTTGTGACAAAACCGAATATTTGGAGTGATTTTGAGACGGATCACAGTCACATGTGTCACTTGGCGCCCCATACCATACTAACCAAAGTTCCACAAACCCCCATCACCCTCCTATACGATGTCGGCGGTCCAGCAGCGGCTCGTATAGCAGAGGTTATGAGGAAGGACCCTAAGTTTTACGACTCTCTCTTCCAGTCGTTAATACCGGGCGCGTGTCGGCCTGGGAATTACTAATGTTGCTCTACTCCAGCTCTACCCTAGCCCACGCGTATAAACAAACTTTGACAATCATAACCTACATTCACATTTCAGATGCCGTTTTACGTTGAACCCGAAAATAAACAAGATATTAAATAATCCTGGACTTGCTTGCTCTCAGACTTTCTCTGTTATGTACACGTTCAGTCGTTTTATTCTAGTTTTCATGAAAATTGCATGACAAAAGTATATGATGATGACAGGCAAAGAACAGTGTTAGTAAAAGTCGAAGGAAACATAAATACCATTCCCTTTTCAGATGCCGTTTTACTTTGAACCCGAAAATAAACAAGATATTAAATAATCCTGGACTTGCTTGCTCTCAGACTTTCTCTGTTATGTATACGTTCAGTCGTTTTATTCTAGTTTTCATGAAAATTGCATGACGCAATGATGACAGGCAAAGAACAGTGTTAGTAAAAGTCGAAGGAAACATAAATACCATTCCCTTTGTGATCAATATGAAATATACTAGGAAGAAAAATATAAAAGAGGTCCGTAGCCCATTTTCAAATATATTAAAATATTACGCACGTTTACCTAGCGACGAGTTATTAACAGGATAAATATTATCTCAATCACGTCAATACTCATAATGCATATTGCATATATTCGATTGTGTAATAGTTGTTGCCAGGTTGGGTTAACTTCACGACTTGCCCTAACTAACAACACGTAAAATATGCAACTTGCATCCCAATTATTAAAATCGAATTATATTAACAGCCAATAAGAGTTGAATGAAATAATTCGGACGAGGCATTTAACAAAGACGCAAGCATTTCATTATTTGTTTACATTTCGAAACGGTCATCTCTCTTTTACTTTCAAACGGTAATAATTATGCCTGAAATTTACCTAAAATGCCGTCATAGAAAGAAGATGGATCAATATGCAATACGTTTCAGTATAAGGATTTTTTTTTTTCATTCAAAAAAAATTTGGCACCATCAACGTGCCAAAGTGTCACCCATAAATATCACCCAATTGTTTATATTAATATTATCATAGTTTCAAACTACATGTGTACATGATATGTCTTCTATCAAGGCACATGTATACTGTTTTTTTCTTCTCGGATATCATCTGTTCAAACTCTTTAACACATTGTAGACCTTTTCTTTCTTAATCTTTCTTTATCCATTTTTTCCTTCAAAATATTATAAATTAAATGTAAGGTTGAATATCAACTTATAACGCGTGCTATTCTGCAAGGAATTACTTCCCCTTTTACAGCAGCATCGCAAAGCTATGGAGGAGGCAGCTAAGGCGTTGATGCCCCCACCTTTTCAAAAAATAAAGATAAATTCCCCTTCTTCGTTGTGACCTCGGTAGGTTCATGTTTGTATCCATTGACAAAAGCAAGACACAACAAAAAGTAAGGCCTACATCAATTTCATATTTGCTTTGTTCTATCACTACATCTGCAGAAAGGTGGAGATTATTGAACATTTGATCAGTTTATGAGTACAACTTATCCCCTATCCTGTATATTTTAGTGACGTAAGAAAATACAAAACAAAATAAACAAACAGACTTTACTGTAACTAAACTTTGAAAGAAAGCATCCTAATCAATATAATTATATTTGAAAGAAAGAAAGTCACTGGGCATTAAACCAGAAGTCTAAATGGCTGAAAGTTCCCCTTTTCAATAGCTAACTAGTTTATTACTTGTCTAGAACTTACTACTAGAATATGATGCAAAAATATCCATTTAAGGCGGCAGTCACTTGAAAACCAACACGTCATAAAACGGGAATTGGTGCCCCGAGCCCCCCCCCCTCCCTTTTTTTTTAAAAATACGTTTCCCCACCCCCACCTTGAAAAACGTTCCTTAGCCCCTGTTGTGTCAGCTAAGGACCTTCAGTCTTATCTCTCGCTCTAATTTACGTCGCTCGCGTTCCGTCCACTTTATGCTTACAACTTGGGATGTACGAAAACAAATACTTGATAAATCACTACAAACGTCTTGTCATCGACCAACACATCACGACCATTCACTAAATGCTTGACCAAATTACTCCTCCTCTGGTATTTACATGTTTACTATTTACTACTTATTTTACTACCTGGCACGCAGCATATCCCAGTCAAAAATGCGGGAGTGCTTTGCACAATGGAAACTACTGATGGGGCTATACCCTGTTGCAATAAAAAGAAGTAAATAAATGAATAAATAAATAGCATGCTTAGTGGTGTCATCCCTCTAATAAATATGGTTGAAAGTTATAAATACAGTATTTAGCCATTTTGTGGTAACCATCAATTTTCCACTTTTACCTTTATCTGCGCACCTTGCATGTTTTGGATATTGTATCATGTGCATGGCTATCATGGCTCAAACGCTGTCACTAATCTTAAGTCTTTAACAAAAATTACTTTGATTTCTGGCTGCATTGATCATCATGATCATGTCCTAATTTACTTTGAAATAAAAGGACTGAAATGAAAGTCACTCTGCTGTTGGCCAAATTGGTAGAATTTATCAGGTTAATGCAAGTAGTAATTACTGAAACCATTCAAATACAATGTCTAATTCCAGAAGACTCACTGAGCTGAACTAAGGATACAAATTTATTTACAAGTGATAGGCTGGTGGATGGGTGGAAACCGCGCCAAAAATGGGGAATGCTATGATATATATATGAGCAATGA
Organism: Strongylocentrotus droebachiensis; assembly: GCA_035222895.1. Taxonomy (NCBI): domain Eukaryota; kingdom Metazoa; phylum Echinodermata; class Echinoidea; order Camarodonta; family Strongylocentrotidae; genus Strongylocentrotus; species Strongylocentrotus droebachiensis. Next base: position 36,316 of record JAVYIG010012142.1, on the reverse strand, counting down.
TTATGAATTATGATCATGATGATTGCATGAATTTTGTTAAGTTATGGCGTAAATTAATGGGTGAAAAACGTCATGCTTTGGTAATGGCTATCTTGAATTCATGAAGGAAGAATAAGGGGTTTAGGCTGAGAAGGGGGAGGATGAAGAAGAGTAAGAAAAGAAGGAGAAGATAAAGAAGAACATCTCACCAGACTAATGGGATGCATCATCCTTCCATCGAGCGAGTCATCATCTAATATCTTTTTAAGATGAGAAATGTAGCTTGAAGCCAGTCGAAGTGTATCTAGTTTGGAGAGCTTCGTATCTGGCGGAACCCACGGCAGACTCGTCTTCAGCTTGGAGAAGGCCTTGCTTAAGACTCGCATCCGAGTTCGTTCACGAGCATTCGCCGCGTTCCTCTGGACGGGTTTGATGGGACCTCGCGAGCTACTCCGACCATCGCCTCCATCTCCTTTTCCGCTTCCTCTTCGGCGGCGTGAGCTTCCACTTGTCGATGACTTTCCCGTGTCGCGATGTTTCACGTTGCACGATGAAGACGTTGGGCTTCCATCCGACGCCGTGCTTTCGCCGGAGACGCTCCCCGAATCGACGCCCCGTCCCCCGCTGCCGCTTGAGTCCTGATTTCGACTTGGATCACTACTGTTCATCGGCATTGTATCGTGGTCAAAGTCAACCTCATTGAACTGCGAATCGTCGCTGATGATAGGGATGAACTCAAATCCAGGTAACATGGTGTCTATTCTTGATACTCCTAAACGATAATTTTGCTCAACAAAATAATAACAAATGTAATGAGCTATTTTACCAAACCGTCAAAAGAACTGAGAGAAGTCATAATTCCATTCTAGTTCAATCATAAAGTTAAGATGCTACCACTTTCAAGACACGACCTCGATGATTGTTACACAATATGGACATTTTTGAAATCCAAAATTGTATCCCAAATGCATCTCTCATTCATAATCATACAAGCTAAAAACCGACCTAGGTCTTTTTTAGTTCAGATAGTTCAATGAGCAAGTGAATTATCTTTAGATCCATGCAGTTAGAGTCCAGTAAAGTCCAATGAACTTCTAACGAGACACTCGGAGAGATTCATCATCCAGACAGACACAGAGAGAAGTGAGGTTCTTCAAGTAAACTTATGCTGTTTTGCAGAGGTCTTGCAAGGAAATGAAAATGAGTAAGTTTTGTTTCAACCCGGCTAGCTGCGATCACACCGCCAATCCAGCATCTTTCCTGTCCGAGTGAATGAGGTGGTCCAGATGGCGAAGGAAAGGGGTCCCATTGCTCGCTCGCAGGTAACGCGTACAGGGTGTTCCAGTAAAACAAGCTGCTTGGGAATGTTGGCCTCGTTGTATCATGGACCTTTGGTTGTATACACTACATTTCAAGGTCCAGTGGTGTATCCAGTATGACAGAAGCGTAATCCACGTCCAGATATTGAGGTTTCTTTGGCTAGTGCAGGGGAGGGGGTGGGGGTGCACTGGTCTTTAATACTCAGTGGATGAAATGCGGACTTACAACTTACTATCACGTTTCTTTTCACATCTATTCTCATTTTTATTTTTTCCCACAATCAGTGTCTTTCTTTATCTATTGCTCTTCATTGAAATTTGACTTTGGGAGCTGGTGCCCCCGTAACTACGCACCCCCCCCCCTCTCTCTCTCTCTCTCTCTCTGTTCAGTTCAGTTCAGTTTAGTTCAATTTATTAATTGCTCTCAAGCATAAAAACAATATTATATTAGGCCTATATACAAAGAAATGGCAAATATATACAAAGAGAAAAAAACGGAAACTACAAACAAGTTTATAAAAACTTGTATGGAGTAGTTCCCAGTAAAGGGGGACAATACATGGTATATTAAAACAATAGCAATAACAAAATACAAAATTATGCAGATTAATCAGTAACACCAAGTAAGTTACCACACTACACCAACAAACACCAGCAATCATACTGCATCTCTCTCTCTCTCTCTCTCTCTCTCTCTCTCTCTCTCTCTATTGAACAGTGTGTAGCTTTAAAAAGTTTCCACAGCAGGGATTTATCCATAATGTACTTTACAATTGTTTAACAATATTTTAACAGTGCGAATTTTCATACCTAAACATATTATTAATTTTAATAATTTTATCAGCAACAATAGTAAGTAAAAAAAAAAGAAAAAAAAGGAGAAAATATTCCAGGTTGAAATAAAAGTTTTCATTGCAAAATAACCTCAAAGCTATAACCAATTATGTTTATTACGTCTCTTGATACGCTCATACAACTAGGAATTGTCTAAGGGTAATTGTCCTGCTATGTTTATAGACCTTGCCCGAGTATAGTTGCCTTGTCGGTGATGAGGATAGTGGTCCTAGAATAGTATAATATCAAACTTCATTAATAAAATAAAATAAAATAATATGGTTATTTATATAGCGCCGGTATCCGCCAGGTTCTGACGCTCATGGCGCTTTACACATATTACCCTGGTCGTAGCCGAGCTGCCAAATGATGCAGTCAATATTGTGGCATATTTACTTTGCAGGTGCAAAGCGTTTTATTGTTTCCATAAGGTCCAAAATAAAAGGCTCAAGTAATTAATCCGTTCCTCACGGTTTCGAATAGTCATCAAACTACTTTAATTGAAATATATTTAGCCGTGTCAACATAACCCCCCTCAGCTCAATAGGGCCCGTCCCCCTTTTTTTGTGTGTACCCTATACCATGTGAGATAAAAGTGAAAATGATTTGGTAACCCTTTAGACCAGCGTGCCAGAAATAATCGAACATAACTCACTCAGCTTTGAGAGGGGCCAGTGGACAGTGATTGACGGCTGATGGGCGGTGTAAAGATGATGACTGGACGTTTCATGATGGAAGATGACAGCAGAGAGAGGAGGAGAGAGAGAGAGTGGGAGGAGAGAGAGAGAGGGAGAGGGAGAGGAAGAGAGAGGAGGAGAGAGAGATAGGGGAGAGGAGGGGGGATGGAAAAGGAGAAGGGGTTGCGATAGATCAATGCAAGATGGAATGGGAGAAAGGGAAAGGAGGGTGATATATTTATATATATAAAGAAAAGAGAGAGAGGGTGAGAGAGGGAAGAGAGGGGGAGGAGGGGAAGGTGGAAAAGGAGAAGGGGTTGCGATATATAGAGAGCAATTAAAGATGGAATGGGACAGGAGAGAGATAACTATACAAAGAAGAGAGAAAGAGAGAGAGGGAGTAAAAGAGACAGAGAGATACAGAGAGAAAGAGAGAGAAGGGTCGAGATAGGGAGAGAGAGAGAGGGGGAGAGAGTGAACGAGAGAGAGAGAGGGGGAGAGAGAGAGGGAGAGAGAATGGAAGTGAAAGAGACAGAGACAGGAAGAAGGGGTGACACATTGAGAGGGAGTAACAAGATGGACTATTCATTAGATTAATATTTAGAAAGAGATCAAGTGAGAGATACAGAAACACAGAGGTTCATATAAAGAAAAAGGGAGAGAAAAAATACAGATTAAAAGATCGATAGAGAGATAGAAAGATGGATGGGGAAGTGGTCTGAGAAAGAAGGTGAGGTAGACAGGGAGAGAACATGATGAGTATGATATTATTCCTGTCATCGTACAGACAGTGACTTTGAATTCCAATTTTAGTGATAAGTAACTTGGCCTCTTGTATGGGGCAAGAGCACTAAGCTTTTAATTTCTGTTAATTAGCTACTTAACTTGGCTATAGTCTAGAATAAAATCCTATTGCTATTTTTGCTTCTAATTCGAGGCAATGGGACTTGGAATAATTGACAATATATTTATTTGTAAATTTGTAAAGTGACTTCGCACCTTGAAGTGTTATTCGTCCTCCCCTTGTCATACCTCCCTTCCTCTCTCTCTCTCTCTCTCTCTCTCTCTCTCTCTCTCTCTGAGCTGTGTCTCCTACCATTTCAACCCCTTGCTATTTGAAAAGAAACTACATGCTGTCTTGTTCAATTTAATTTAAATAAATATTATGTAAGGCCTACATCAATTTTAATGTTGTCTTTATTTTACGTGCCCTTAATTATTATCTGGCATTTCATATTTCTCGCCCAATATACTACTACTAAATGTAATAGGCTCATGAAAAGTATCCACGGTTCTACGTTGCAAGGTGATTACTACTACGTCGTGTATTAAATATTTCTCCAATGATTTCTTCAAACGTTTTCATATCATCAGAAAAGTGAATGTAATTATTTTTTTAACAATGTTTCTGAACGTAACATTACAATACACAAACACACTACAACAACAAGAATTGCGCTCCAGAACGCTTTCCGGTAAACTCGTGTAAAAATCTGTGTATGTATGCAATGTCTCACGGGTCTTGAATCCGGAAGGACATCGGCTCATTGGTATTAGCATATATCTACCTATTAGCAAGGTGTTTGTGGTGTCTGGAAGGTAATTACCCAAACAGATTTCGAGGTACAAATGTAAACAAAATCTGCCTGAAACAACATGTCATAAATCCAATTGATTTAGTATTGACCACCACTGCCACTTACTACAGTAGTAGAGTATAATGAATTTGCGATCTATTTGCAATCTACAAGGGTTTTCCCCCCGATTTGGCTGTATGGAAACATGCGGTTCAATCATTTGTCGGCGTGTAGCAGGCTCTAAACTAACTGGCGGGAAAGAATGTTATTTTGTGTTGAGAACTTTGTGACAAAGTGAGTGAGTTTTTATCAAATATGGGATAACATGAATAATATCGTCATGGTGATGATCACCAACAACAACATTGCTATCCACTCTACACTATTATCGTTGCCGCGTCAACATCTTTATACAAATCATCACCATAAACATCATTATTGATTATTGCGTTTGAACTGAGTTACGATCGGTCGCAATTTGACTTTTGTGCAAGAGCGCCCTGGGCCTCATTTCATATAACTTGTCATGGCTAATATGAGCACCACCTAGAACATCAGCAGCATTACAATTTTTGTTCTCAGCTTTCCATTTATGTTTAGGGCAAACCAAAATCGTTACCGCGCGAACGAAGTCGTGAACGTTCGTATACGATTTTAAATTTCATAAACAGAATTTCGAGGTTCATGCACTGCATTTAAATTAGCACAACATGCCCGTTGGGGCATTTAGTTCCATTTTGGTGGAGACACAGGGGCGGCGGAGTATCTTTAGAATGGGGGACACCTACAAAAAGGGCACTTTCTTGAAATAAATGCAATTTGTCAAATGCGTATAGATAAAATGCAAATTTTGAGTCGCTATATTTAACCTTGAATTTTGCGTTGTCCTGGGTCTTGCCCCCCCCCCCCCATCCCAAACAAAAAAGAAAAGGAGGGAAGAGAATCGCTAGCATTGCTTGCAACAGACGGAGCCCCACCAACGCCCCGACTTTTGTTTCCACACTGAGCTACTGGGCCGAGCATGTACGTCCAACGCGATCAATATAAAAACTCCACAGCCCCTGGAAACTATTTCAATTGGCAGCGTCATCATCATCTCATCATTATCATCATCATTATCATCATCACCTCCACCAACACTACCACTATCACCTGTGTTGCATCACCACCATCACATCACCATCACCATTAGCCTTTTGACAAGGCCTCGTGACTCTAAGCGGCTGAGATGAGTCTAGATACCCGGAGTGAACGCGCGACCGAGTGACGGAACGTCACGAGGCCTTTTGGAAAGTGGGTTTCACTGCTCCGCATGAATTATTCATAGATACATATTAACATGCCAATACGCCTACTTTGGATTTATTGACCAATCAGAACGGCGATCTCCCAGTTGGCTTCGTTCGTGATTCGTTCCATGTAGAGGTCAGTGGTCTTAGCACGTACGTAATAGTTCATAGCATGTAGGTCCATGTTCGCACTATGTATAGTTTACTGTGTGTGTGTGTGTGTGTGTGTGTGTGTGTGTGATGGATACTACTATGCTGACGTCGTGCGAGGATACGTTCGCTGATTGAACGCTCCATTTTCTGGAGCGAATTCCAGTCGGAAACAAGGGTTAACATAAGAAATCCAAATCAGATTGATAAAGGCCACTAGGATGGGCTCCTCGCTCTCGCGTTCACTTGGGTTTTCGCGATTAGTCTCGTTTTAGTCGCTCGGCGTCTATCAGACAAGTGGCCTTGTTTAAAGGCTACATCACCATCGACGAACACATTGTTCTCCACTACTTTCACTCTCTCAATACCCCTATTTTCTCCTCTCTGTCAGTGCTGTGCTGCGGAGCGGGGAGACCCTCTTCAGGGACTTGTTAGTTAAGTCCCTGCCCTGTTCATGGCTTTCTTGTTCTCTAGCTCTCTGTCTTGTTACTCTCACTCTTTGTCTCCCCCTCCCCCTCTCTCTCTCTCTCTCTCTCTCTCTCTCCTCTCTCTTTCTCTATCTATCTTTCTCTCCTTATCTATTTCCCACCCTCCCCCTCTCTCTCCCTTTTCTCACTCTCCTTCTTTCTCTCTCTCTCTCTCTCTCTCTCTCTCTATTTCTCTGATATAACTTCCTAAATAAAAGGGTGACATGTGAATGCATTTTTTAATAATATTAGTATATAATTTTATTTTTTTTAACTAAATCAGATTTAATTGAACAAAATCCTGTTTGACTTTTTAACAATTCCCAAGATGATGCACATTATATCGAATATTACAATGGCAACCTTTTACCCATGTTTTTATGCGAAACTTATCTTATTTGTATGCAATATTCTACATGTACCTTTTACTAAATTGGCCCAAATACAAAATGTTCTGCATTTTACCTACAATGTATAATTTGTTTAAATCATTGCAGCATCTATTTGACTTTATAATTCCTGGATTTGGTTTATGTTGTTGTCTCTGTTTCTGTTATTGAAGAAAATACCATAACCATACCATACCCATCTGGCTATGCATTTTCCAACCAAAACATTTATCAAAAATGTATTACTATTTATATATTGTATAAGTTCAATATATAATTTTATTGCAAATATGGTAATACAATTCAGATTTCTGTAGTACCATTTTACTACCATAATGCTACCATGCATAATGTTTTACGTGTAATTTTACTTTGTCACTGATGTATACTTTGTAAAAGAAACTGCAATTCGGCTCTCGGGCCGCGAATGTTTTTTAATGAAATAAACCATTTTAAATAATTAAATAAATAATCGTCCTCTGCATCCGATATGACATCATCATCTGCATCAAACAAATTATGTGGAGAGTGTCATTTAAAGATGTTTGATGGTTGCCGATGTATAGAGAACAAACGAAATTCTAATGGACATCGTTTACCATGGAGATTCATCTTATTTCCATATGATAATCAAACATCAATATTACGTTGCTTACTTCAGATTGTCTACTACCCACAAGAATTTCGTCAACTTGTCATTTGGTCTTTGAGCATAGTCTTATCTTCAGTATGTGTACTTCCCATTTGGTCTATCACTCATTTGGTCTAATTTCCAGTCGGTCCAAGTTTATCTAATTCCCATTTCGTCTACCACAGTAGACGAACAGCAATAAACCGAGCGGTCATCCCCAAGACATTGACGGGTTGTCACTCAAACAACGCATCATCGCCTTTAGTACGTAACAACCAGTGTGATGTTGATTGGAATAATTGAGGAGGAGGAGAAGAAGTGTGAAAAACGATAAACAAAGGCAATTGGAAGTGACACATTTCAGCCCAGGGTTGTTTGTATAGCGATACTCTGATAACAGAGGATTGGATCATGGTTGGAGGGCATAGTCTCGAATAAGCGCAGACTCGAATTTGACACTTTTGAAAACACAATTCCATAAAGTCTTTAGGAGAGCCTACATGTAGCTTTGTCAATATGACGTTAATATTTACTCATGTATGATAAACGCCTATATACCTAAACAACAACAACAACAATCCCTGGCTGTGTGAGTAAGGATCATAATAAGGTACAGTCGACAGCCTCTTAGTTCAGACACTATCACTACGACAAGATTAGGGAGGGGTGGTGAGGTATAGGGTGAGCGTCTGGAGCTGCCCCCAATCAACAATTTGTACAGACCACGACTCTCAATGTTTCCATGAATTGAAATCGATGGGGGACTAGTGTTGTACCCCCCCCCCCTTCTCTCTCTCTTTCTCTCTCTCTCTATTTATATATAATATGCTAGTAATAATTTATATCAAAAAGGTAGTGTCTAGTGCCGGTTGCGTCCCTCTTTCTCCTAAATGAGTCTTTCGTACCATTTACTTTCATCAATATTTTGCATACATTTTCAAGCGGTGTCTTGAAAGCCATTTCCATGAAACGCCATTGATTGCCATGGCTGATTATTGTCTGGATAATTCATGACTTAATTCGCCATGTTTTCATTGAGAAGTGAAAGGCTCGGTAGCCTAGCCTAAGATGGTATTGGTATTAGGATGATCTATCTCCTTTGAAGTGAGTTGCAGAGGTACATGGCAGTGCGATAGGACGGGTTGAAGGACCTCATTTACGAGTCGTAAATGTTCACCCAGCTCCGATAAAGTGTGTGATACTAAACATGAATCCCATCCAATTATTTATAGAAGGAAAATCTTATTATATTTTTTGGTGACGGAATGAATGTGACTATTTGCGTTAGGTCCATGACTTGACATCCAGAGAATTTGTTGTAAAACCTTTTTGCAGCTGTGCAAACCGACTGTGACCAGTTTTGAAGAAATTTCTATTTAAATTTGAAAAACAATCTAAACGAGAGTCCGGATATGATATATCAATCCGAAAGGCGTATTTGAATATCATAAAATGATTATTTGAATTATGATTACCAGTTCGGCTTAGAACTGATGAACAGAGTGTGGTTCTTTACTGCCTGGCGCTTCAGCATCATACTATGTACTATCGGGTATTGCTGTATCCTCTTCATAAACCGGTTGAAAATATTATTAAACAAAATAAATCGAGAGTCCTGGTAATTAAGTTACATTTTAGATAAAAATGTGATTTAATTCTTATTCGATTTGCTTATTTTCTTTTAAGTATGTTAAAGAGATTATGATCCACGGGAAATCGTAATGATATAGCGAGTAGGCCTACCTCTGACTGAAAGCAGAAACAAATCACAGAGGCTGACTGGTAAAACATTGAACAAAAGGGACAATAGTGCAGTTAGAAAAGAGTGATGTCTTTGTTATCTAGGGGCGAACATCTCCCCCAACAATTCTAATAAAGGCTGAAAGATAATGAGTCAACATCTATGGCGTGCTAGATGTTATTGTTGTTGTTGGTTTGTTCGTCTGTTTGATTGCTTGTTTATTTGTTTGTTTGATTGTTTGTTCTGAGAACCAATAGCAATATGCTATTTCCAACTCACTCAAGACATTCAAACCATCAGATGAGATTCTCTCCCCCCCCCCCCCCCCAACCAAACATAATTGCCACATAATTATATACAATTTCTGGCCCTCTGTCTCTGTCTCTCTCTCTCTCTCTCTCTGCCTCTGTCTCTCTGTCTCTCTGTCTCTCTCTATCTATATATATCTCGCCCTTTCTCTCTCTCTCTCTCTCTCTTACACGCACACACACGCACACGCACACACACACACACACATGCACACGCGCACACACTCACACACGCACATACCCGCACACGCTGCTTCTTGTATTATCCTCCCTATTTTGACGCTTGCACCTCATTCATGACATGCTCATATCATTGCTCCAGACGCCTTCAAATTACCCAAAAAGATCAAGAAGACTCACCATGACAAAAAGGAAACATGCATTCAATACGTCATTATCATTTTATTTATTTCAGGCACAAATCTAATACTATTCCATTGAAAAATACTCATTGCATTTTTAAATCTTTTTCTTTTATCAATGTGGTTCACATCGAGGAAAGAAAATAATTGTATACCAAAATTGGACCATTTTAAACTTTGGACACATCGATCTATATTAGAAATGAATTGCACTAGGTCTATCATAATGAAACTAGTTAGTCATGGTAAAATTGAGAAAACAAACGTTTGGTATCATTATGCACGTTCCGTCTTGGTACACTCACACTAACTGAAAATTCTATCAAATTTCCAAATCGTTCATAGTCCAGAATCTGTCCGGTTCGTATATGTTCTCTACTATGTACAATATTCCTTACACTTGCTTCAAGCTGCCGAAGATGGCGTTATCAACGAATTCATTCGTTCAGCCTTTTTCCAGGTGCAGAAATTCCGGGATCACTTTGCCCAAAAGTTCCTGTTTCTAAATATTGCGAGAAAGTGAAGCGAAGGCGCGCGGTAAATATATACATTATATACACATGTAAAACAAAATATCGGATACATTTGGGCACTTTGTTGCATGAATCTGACGATATTCAGGCTCATCGCTGTCAAATAGAATACTCAGGCACCTCGTTGAATGGGCGAATGTAGAGTTTAGGCACTTTTTAATTCATCCTGGTTTGAAATGTTGCGAGCAAGCGGAGCGAGCGAGGAAGAAAGACACATTATTTTCTTTAACATGTTATCTCCTCATGAAAATACAGAGCGGTTTCTAATTCTTTTTTCTAATTTGTGTGTAAATAACTTAGTTTATCTCACAGCACCCCTAAAGATATTTTTCACTCTCTCTGTTAACAACTAGTGTCCCATCACAAAGGGACACTATTAACAAAGAGCGCCGTCTACGTTCATCCTATGACATCACCAAGCTTTGGTACGAGGCCTTCATGTAAAGATAGCTGAGCGTATGAAATTGAGTAATTGTTGGCTGTAAATCTATAACACAAATTGGAAGCCACGCCATTTCACCCAATGCTGAAGCAAAGACACCTTATTGTATTTTCATGGAATGAATAGTAATAATAATTACAATAGTGATAACAATAGTAGTAGTAGTAATACTAATGATGATTATAATAAGTTGATCATGTAGCATATAAGTATTGGTGTGTACTGCAAGGTTCCGGAGCACTGACCTGTTCTGGAGTCATCAAAATGAAAGGAAATTTTGCCTATAAAGGAACAAGCACTGTGCACATACAGTTGTATATGGGACTACACAAACATGTGGCGGCATAAAAATCGGGCCTCATTTTTTTAACAGTTACTTGTCATATTTAGAATATAAAGGCATTCGAAGAGCCATGCTTTTCACGGAAATCTTCCTTAAAATGTTCTTCCACACTTGCATAATATCAATGAAAACGCCCACAAATTATTTGTCACCTCTCCCGAAGACTCAACCTTTTCTCTAAGTAGCCTGCATATATAATGTCATTTGTATTGAATTGAAACGATTTTCGTAGAGTGGTTATGAAAATATATTTCTTCTTCTCTCTCTCTCTCTTCTATTTAACTCATAGTGCCAGAGGTGCAAATGTACCAAACAATACACACAATGCCCATAGACTACCAATCTCCTTGGCAACATAAGAGTTAACACGTGTGTAAATGGTGTACCCAATTACTCGTGTGATCCATTCGTCTTCAGTAATGGCTCATATTGTCGTGTTCTTCCAGGCTGGTTGTCAGGGCGTGTCTGTTGCCCTGGTGATGTGTCATTGACTGCCTTCTCTGGAGTTGCCTGGACGTCTGCTTGTACAGCATGTCTTAGTATACTGAAATGAAGAACACACCAATCATTTGAAAACCAATAAGTTAACTTGAATTTTATCACCTAGGAGTAAAGCGACTGAGTACATGTACTAAATACGACACCAAATCGTTTAACCAATACCTGAGCATATGAAACAAGGGCAAATTTTAATCGCGATTGAGCCAGGACTTCCTTCAAACTGCTAATTACATGTCACTTACCTACCATAAAACCTTACATTATTGTAGTGCTCATTAAACATACCATGCAAATATTTACCATCACCGGAACTCAAGATTATAGTAACACTAAATTTTATTTATAAAATATCCGATTGAAAAAGGCTACACGTGGAAACCAAGCAGGTAGGATGTTGTCATGGATGTATACACATGTTGTCAAGCAGAATTTTAGACATGAGATGAGAGAATGGAAATGATAGAATTAAAAAGCTAGTTTTAACGGACGATTGATATTAAAAACGTTGATCAATATCCCGATGAGAATGGGCTGGTATGAATAGCCTCTGTCTGTGGTTTAATCAATAGAGATGAATTGAATAATCACGAGAGTGATGTGCGAGCACGTCATACATCGCGTTTGGTTGCTATGAGGAAAATTAAAAGAGCAACTGGTCACATAATGATAACAAGAGAAGTGGAAACAGATTATTAAATGAAATGGGTAGCGGTTGAAGAGAGAGAGAGAGAGAGAGAGAGAAGGTGAGAGAAGGAGAGAGAGAAAGGGGATATTGAGAGAGAGAGAGAAAGTGAAAGATAAAGAGAGATATGGAGCGAGAGAGAGAGAGAAGGTGAAAAAAGGAGAGAGAGAGAAAGGGGATATTGAGAGAGAGAGAGAGAGAGAAAGAGAGTGAAAGATAAAGAGAGATAGGGAGCGAGAGAGAGAGAGAGAGAGAGAGAGAGTAACAGACAGAAAGAGACAGACATACAGGCAGACAGACAGAGACAGAGGACTTCGTTAAAGAGAAGAGAGATAGAGAAGGGGAGGGAGAGTGGAAGAGAGAGAAATATTCAGATGGTAATAAACAAAAACACATACAAAGGCAAAGAATACAATAAAATATTTCTTGCAAACAAAGATAAACCAGTAACATGGAAAGTGGAATTGAAACAAATAAATGTATAACAACATTAATAAGAAATGAAATCAACACATGGATTTAAAAACAAATTCTATAAATGATATTGCACACCATAATAAATCCAATGAAGAAAACAAAATCATTCATAAAAAGGAATAGCCGCAATGGATGGGTGCATTGGAACCCGTGTGTAAACCGGGATTTGCCAAAATAATCGATGGGGAGGGTGTCCTATTAAGCCTTTACATCCACTACTGATGTTACCTGTACATGCAAAAGGATACTTCACATTTAAGGTAGCGGATCGAAAATAACTAATATATATCATTTTTGTGATCCTCATGATGTATTATCTCAAAGTTGTTTGTATTAAGTACGATTTCAATATAAATCAAATTTAGTCACTCAGCGGTCATCTCGAAAATCTCTAACGAATCGTCATAAATGTTACTGTCATTAATCATTTGTGTTATTATAACAAAAGCGCATTTAATAGTATCCTAATGAAATACACCCAGCGCCAAATGACTTATTGTTAGTGTTATTTTGATAATTTCATTAACCGCCAATTACCAGAAATTAACGATCTGTAATTTGTGTAATTTATAATGTCATCGCGTTTGCATTATAATCATTATCATACTACGTCCATGTACGGTTATATTAAAGGTCATCTGTACTAGTTTGGCTAGGAAGGATTAGACCACCCAGGAATGTCACTGACAGGTGGCTATCTCGTCAACTCAGCTCTCAATTTACATTAACAAAAGAGGATCATGGGGGACCAATGGTCACTGATTAGGCATTGTTTTCTCTATAGAGGGAACAAGTAGCTACAAGAATTACAGTGGGCCTTTAAGAAATCTGTAAGACAATACCAATATTCTAATAATCGCATTCCTTCATGAAAAGGGGGCTTTGTCATACTTACTCCGCTATAGATTATGTGAAAGCATGAATGAAATAAATGAACATTGTTGTGTTAGGAACCATGGTGATAAAATTAATTCGTAATAAAAGTATGAAATAAGCATGCCGGCGGAATTCATTTCATATGAATGGGTGCGTTTTTGTGTTAAAGCCACTCTGCACTATTTTGGCCAAAAGGGATTAGACCTCCCTGCTTGGTCACTGACAGTTGGTCATCTCATTAAATGGCGACCAATGGTCACCGATCATGCATGTTTGCTATATAGAGGGCGCAAGTAGCTATTAGTAGTGCAGTGTGGCATTAATACGGTTCTATATTCTAGACAAAAATGAATGATACTAGCCGCGTTGACCGGTCGATGTCAGGAGAAATAAGTGTTAGATACCTCTACTACAGTGCATGTAAACACAAATATGAAAGATTGGTTTTATTGATAACAGTTAGCATTTATATGACTGTTCTTATCATCAGGCAGACAATTTCCTCGGTAAAGATTAATTATGTTTCCATTTTGTCAAAAAGGCCAAAATAATTCCTGAACTTCGGATCTCTTGTGCTTGAACAACTTTAATATCTATCACAAAAATAATAGAATTGGCTGAAAGCATACAGTGTTTTTGGAATATTTACATTTTTTCCCAATATGCTCTGAATGTCCGTTTGTTCTGTAGTCCCCGGCATCTTCAAGAGAGCTTCCCGAATCATCTGATAATATATCGTCCTCCTCATCATCCTCGTCATCATCTTCGTCATCATCTACTGCTTCACTCTGCACATCATGAAGGGAAAAGGGGAAAGTAGGAATTCAAAAGAAGGGACTCATTTTTTAAGAGGTGTATCATTTGTTCTACGCTCACTTAATCAGAGAGCACTTGAGGCTTAAGGAAAACAAAAGTCTAGACATTGGGAATACACCAGTTTACGGTTGTGGGCGCCATCTTAATTTACAAATTACCTCTAGAGGTCAGTGGTTTATGCGTAAATTAAGATTGCGCCCATGCAAATTATGATGACACCACTGTCTGCGCGCTGCGTTGTGCGCTCAAATCATAATTTGCACGGGCGCAATCTTAATTTACGCATAAACCACTGACCTCTAGGCCATTGGCTTTGTTTAAAAGCCAATACACCAGTTTACAGTTGTGTGCGCCATTTTAAACAAAGCTAATGACCTAGGAGTCATGTATTTATGCGTAAATTAAGATTGCGCCCATGCAAATAATGATGACATCACTGCCTGCGCGCTGCGTTGTGCGCGCACATCGTCATTTGCATGGGCGCAATTTTAATTTACGCATAAATACCAGAGGTCAGAGGTTATTGGCCCCAATTTTGGGGCCAATGACCCGAGGTCAACTGTCTGCGCATGCGCACTGATACAACTGTAAACTGGTGTATTAAAATGGCGCCCATGTCTGCGCATGCGCACTGATGTAACCGTAAACTGGTGTATTGGACAAGCATCCTACCATGCATTTTGACAAAATCATGTGTGTACTCTCTCTTGATATTCTTATAATAATCTTAACGATCCATCATCACAGTCTAATTCATACATTCGTTAGCAGGCAGCAGTGTTTTCTTTTAATAGCTGCAATGAAACTATGAATGAATGAGATACGGTTAAGAACAAACCTCCTTAACATTTTAAGAAATTGAAAACGTCGAACTGAAAAGGTGAGTCAAGTGGCACTCGATATCAATCATTTAACAAAACTATGTAGGCCTAAATAAAAACAATTAATAAACAATATCTCTCGAAGTTATGGAATCACGGAGAAACTATGCTACACCCTACCTGGAAGACAAAAAAAAAACTGAAAAAAGATGAGAAAAGAGAATAGCGCCAGACTGGAAACAAAGGGAAACGAAATCAAAATTTGATAGAATCAAAATGGTTCTGTAACATTTGCTTTTATATGAAATTATATAACCATTGATCAAATAAAAATAATAATAATGATGATGATGATAATAACAAAAATGATAACTGAACTAATATATAACACCATCTCCAGTGGATACAGGGCGCCTTCCTTGTTCTAGTTAGTGTATTGTAAAATTAAAGTAAACAGCCACGGTACTATTAAATGGCATTCATTTTGATATCAAAATAAAAGAGATGACCTTTGACTTGCACCGACCTTATTTGAGGTGCTGCGTTCCTTGAAATATGTGTGGATGCTGATTGGTCCTCGGCGACATACTTGAATAGGTGGATAGACCAATGGGTTTCCTTCTAGGTTCGACGAGTGATCGTGATCACCCCAATCCAACCTTGCCAGTCTCCCAACACCACGGGGTAACGTAGTCAGTTTGTTCATGCCCAGCCACAGGTTGCTGAGTCTGGTGCAACGACCGATGGATTCTGGCAGCGTCTCGAGAAGGTTGAAGAAGAGTAAGAGGGTCTCAATATTGTTCAGCTCACCTATGAGATCCGAAAGCACCATGATCTTATTGTCGCTCATATCGAGGAATTCGAGTTGTTTCAAGGCGAATATAGGTTCTGGGACGTCCTCAAAGTAGTTGTTGGCGAGATGTAGGCTCTTCAGTTGCTTGAGGTCTTGGAAGTCAACCGGAAGTGACGTCAAGAGATTGTTGCTAAGGACCAACCGCTCTAGCTGGATCAACTGACATAATGCTGGATGCACATCTGTCAGTTCATTTGTATCAAGACACAATATTCGCAGATTAACAAGTCGTACAATATCTTTCGGCACAGAAGGCAGCTGAAAAAACAAACAAGACTTCCGGTCGGGACTTAGTGTAAGATATTCAAGATCGGTTAATTCAAACAGTCCCCGTGGAAGATCCGCCAATTCCCTGCCACCGAGTTTAAGTCTTCTGAAGCCATATGTAGGGTCGACATCAGTAAGAAGACGGAGCTTACCAACTGTTAACGACCGTTTTTTTCTAGGAGTGAAGGCAGTCGACATCGTCACCAGACTATCTGTCAATGAAAAGTTGAACCAGATACAAAACTCAATGACCATGTGGTCTTCATTAGAAAGTACCCTTTTGGGGTTTTCATGTTTTCAGAGTGAGGTTTATAAGTTAATATTTTTGCTAAAATGAACGTATTTCCACTTACTTTTGATTTGGTGATGACTGATCGGCATTGCGACAGTGAGGCTTGCGAGAAATTCATGAACAACATGATTTTATTTTCAGAAAACCCTAATTGTTAGTCAATTTATGATACTGATTTAATTCGTGATTGGAATATTGAAGGAAAAGGTGTATTTGAAATAACGATCTCGTTTCCATAACAACGTAACTCACTTCCAGCATTCCCACAATGAAATGATTAATTTTTGATGAATTATTCGTCACAGGTTTTTATTTTCCCACATGAGAGCTTATAAACCCTCAACATAATGCATAAGTGAACTGAATTGAATTAAATTTTTTCACGGTAAAACTCACATCAACCTAAAATGACTTAGTGTTAAAAACATAAAACATATCATCTAGACACCAACTTAGATATAGAACATAGCAGAAAGGATTGCATAATATGGAACCAAGTGAAGAGAGCAAGCTAATGCACAAAACGAATTACAAACATAAACATATTTGATATAAAAAGTGTCAAAAATAATGGAAAAGGAACAACAAAATTAAATTAAAGAGCTAAAATATCAAATAAAAATGACAAACATAAATATATATGATATAATAAGTGTCATTTGAATAGATAGGGATAAGAAAAGTGTAAAATAGGGAAGGATGAGAAAAGAAAAAGGAAAGAGAGAAAGAATATGAGGGAAAAAATCACAAAGAAACAAATAAACAAAGCTCCTGGGCTGCAAGGGAACACAGCCCCCCCCCCCCCCCCCCCCCCACATGCACACACACACTTTTCAAGTATCCCATAAGTGCTCCCTTTTACGTAGTCAAAGTGCCCCTTTTTCTTTCTAGTAAGTGCCCCACTCCCTTTTCATAGGTGCCCCTTTTCACCTCGTTTATAGGTGCTTCTTTTCAAATTACCATATGGGTACATGTAAAGTAAATGAGCAGTTTTTTAATATAAGTTATTTCATTTACGAAATGTATAGGGTAATCTTACCATTCCTTTTTGCCACTCGGTACTCAATTTCCTTTTTAGTATTCATATAAAGCATTACAGCCTTGAATATTGGGGAAATGCTTATAATGATAGTATTTCATTAAAAGAAACAATTAGGTTACAAATTTATTTTGTCCAACATATGGGATTTATGGATGTATTACTGTTTCGATCGATCACTTGATACTATAATGGATTTACTATGTCACATTCAATAAAAAGATCTCTAAAAGACTAAGAAAGCTCACCAACCATTGTCCACCTTTTAATAACAGATGGAAACACATCAGATATGAATCAGTGAATAAGCCATATAAGAGATACATTCATATATTTTCTGCAATCGTACATGCATAAGATCGAAATCCAATACGTACCGTGCTCGCTTTTTCCCACGCTGAGGCTGAACCGAACCTGTTTAATCGCTAGCAACAGGCCGAGTCGTTCGGAACAATTAACACACCGCAGTTAGGAGCACAAGGAAAAATTAATTCAAAGAATATGAATGATTTTGGCGCCCGAACAGTAGGCTCAATCGCTGGTTAGGTGCAGATATTCATATTGCCTGATTCCTTCGTCACCTTCCAACATATGACAGCGTCTTGTTACCATAGCGACAGTCGATTGGACAATAACTTATTTCCTAGTTTAGCATTCAGATTTCCTGTAATGTATTGCACCCCATTCATTGTGTTTATAGGTACAAAGCAAATTTGCTAGACTGCTAGCCTCGTTCAATCCACTTAGACTGATAATAGATTGATTACCACCGATTAATTGGCCATTAAAATGTGTTTCGAATAACCATGATACGTGCACGACATGATTATGCTGACATAATGAGATGTGATGGATAAGGCGTACATGATTACACCACTCAATTTACATATATATTGGATTAATTTCTTTAGATTGTCAATATATGCATGCTGTGTTTATGTGGTGGTTATTTTAACCTGACTGCTAAGAAAGCATAAATGCTTGTTAGTAAGCAACCAGTCCCCAACCAGTATCAGTTGTGGTAGATTGGAATGAACACATTAGGACCTAATGACAATTTGAACATGATTTCTCTCTGATGTAGACTGTACATGATAGATGACTTTTCCCCCATCGTGAAGCATAATGGTGATATGTGTACTTTAAGGAGTGAATATTAATTAAACCTCAAGAGTATTGGTGGATTCCAATGCTCATAAGGTAATTGATATAAAATAATGGTCTTGAAGAGAACTATTAATCATAGATCGAATTGATTTGTAAGGAGACTGGTTTAGTGTGTGTTTTCAACACAAGCAAACATAGAGCCTGGCAACTTGACGAAAGGCTTCGTGAGCATACGAGGAACTGTATTTACATTCGCTCTTATTCAATCAAATGATGCCTCTCTGGCTACAGAGCTAGAGATGTATGTTTGATTATAGCAATACTATACAGAAGCTGCGAATGCATGTAATGCGTGTAGGAGTGCAAAAAAGGCTGGATATTCATTCTCATTCACAGCTCAGTGCGGTACACAATATAATAGGGACGTTTAGATTTGCACGACGACATAGTGGACTGCTACGTGTGACGTCCTTTTAAGGCAATGTGACGTCCTTTTAAGGCACTGGCAGTGACGTCCTCTGGCAGTGCCTTAAAAGGACGTCACACGTAGCAGTTCACTATGTCGACGTGCAAATCTAAAAGTCCCTATTGTCTTTCAGTTGTGAACGGTTGGACCTTACCACAAATGCTTACACCGATAGTGTGGTAGTGGTACGGTATGTCACTGAAACAGCTCCCGTAGGATTTTTGTGCCAAAGTTGATTTTTTTTTGCATTTTTTTGCATTTTTTTTTTTTGCATTTTTTTTTTTTTTTTTTTTTGGATTCATTGGGGTCCAAGCTATCAGAAATTGATGGGGTTCAAATTTTCCCGAAGACACCAAATTCCCCTTTTGCGCGTTATATAATATGGACCCCCCCCCCCCCCCCAGGAAATGAAGGAGGGGTCTGAAAATTTCAACCCCATCATTTTTGGCCAATTGGGACCCTTTTAAAGCCAAAACAGCAACAACAAAACAAAAAAAAATCTACTTTGGCACAAAAATCCTACGGATTACATACCATACCGCACTACGATGACTGTGATCTCCCTTGAGAGGGAGAATAGACCATTCTCGTAATGTAACCAATTTTATACTTTATTGCCTCGATACAAATTATTTCATTAACCTGTTACGAATAATTGTATTTCAATTTCAGAATGCAAATTGCATGTATTTACGTGTTTTAAGCTATAATGTTTGTCCTACCTAGCAACAACTAATATATGCAATTTAAATTCTGACTGTTCGGAAGCATTTATTCGTAATAGGGAATGAAATAATTCGCATCGAGGCGCTTCTTAAAGGAATATGCATGAAGTTGATTACATTACGAAAATGGCATATTGCAGGGTGAGGCAGAGAGACCGATGGAGAGTGTGTGAGAGCATGGGAGAGACTGGCAACTGAACAGACGAGCGAACGATGAAGAAAGAGAGAGAGAGAGAGAGGGGGGAGAGAAAGAGACAGAGAGAGACAGAGAGAAAGAGAGAGAGATGAGAAAGAGAGAGAGATGAGAGAGAGAGAGAGAGAGAGAGATGAGAGAGAGAGAGAGAGAGATGAGAGAGAGGGAGAGAGAGGAGAGAGAGATGAGAGAGAGAGAGATGAGAGAGAGAGAGAGAGAGATGAGAGTGTGAGAGAGAGAGAGAGAGAGATGAGAGAGAGAGAGAGAGAGAGAGATGAGAGAGAGAGAGAGATGAGAGAGAGGGAGAGAGAGATGAGAGAGAGGGAGAGAGAGGAGAGAGAGAGATGAGAGAGAGAGAGATGAGAGAGAGAGAGAGAGAGAGAGAGAGAGAGATGAGAGAGTGAGAGAGAGAGAGGGAGAGAGATCGAAAGAGGAGAGAGGAGAGAGAGATGAGAGAGGGGGAGAGAGAGAGAGATGAGATAGAGAGAGATGAGAGAGGGAGAGATCGAGAGATGAGAGAGGAGAGAGATGAGAGAAAGAGAGATCGAGAGATGAGAGAGTGAGAGAGAGAAAGGGAGAGAGATCGAAAGAGGAGAGAGGAGAGAGAGATGAGAGAGAGAGAAAGAGAGAGGGAGAAAGAGAGAGAGAGATAGAGAGAAAGAGAGAAAGAGAGAGAGAGAGAGAGAGAGAGAGAGAGAGAGAGAGAGAGAGAGAGGATAATGAGAGCGCCTCCTCCATCATTAGCATGATTAACTGGCAAACCAAACCAAATGATTAAGGTTTTGAACATCCATGAGAGGTAGAGCGCGGCCTAGAGCGCAACATACTCGGTTAAAGGAAACCTCACCCGAAGAAATATCTTTAGTTGTTCTGAGAGATTTATTGTATTCGTGTCCATTAATCTACAATATTTCCAACCAAAGCGTATGGAGACGTATTAAACAATCTTTTCTTCGCATACAAAATACAGTTTCTCGACACGTCATATAGGCATCGCCATTTTCTTGATAACGCGACGTACTATACTACGCGAAGTAGCTATCAAGTAATTAAATGCATTCAAATTTATGGATGCTTCCTTCCCAGGTGTGAGTGGTGTAAACTATTTCATACATCAATTCTATTATCCATTAACTACAGTTGTCATAACGCAAATTGCATACATAAGTTGGTGCTATTCTCGGGTAAAGGTTTCGCATAGATTACATAGATTTGTCACCTGCTATAGTATTTTTAAATAAACGAATTACAACCGTTCCCCTGTTATACATTATTACCAGATACAAATTCTACTTTCTCAGCTAAGATTTTCCCCCATTGAAAAGAAAAAGTTTTGTTGTTGAATCAAAAAGTCTTTCCATCTAAATCTTGGTGCATGATACATGTACAACTTTGCCTGGTACAACACACATTATCAAGAAAATGGCTGCAGCCATGTCAAGCTTAAAGGCATTACATCAGGCCAAGAATATCTTCATTTGTACATCAAAAGGCAGGAATACATCTCATCTTTCATCATACCTATTACACTTATTCTTTGGGGTGTGTTTTAATTGACAATGGCAAAGATGTGAAAATCAAGACCACAACGGCATATTGTATTGTTTTATATGCACAGACTAATGCCTCAGTCACACCTTTGCGTTTTTGGCTTGCGTATTACTGCGTATTTATGGCAAGCCGTTTTAAGATTCGAAAAACTTTGGCAGAATCTAAAAAGCTTAGGATTGAAAAATAAGAAGCGAAAAGAACAAGAATCTGTCATTAAAATTGATGGGGAATTATGTCATGATAAGATGGCCATCGCTGATGAATTCAATTCTCATTTCACAAATGTGGCTGCCAAATTAGTAGACAAACTCCCCCCTTCCAAAGACTTTTTCAGCGCAGACAATGATTGTATTCGTGACTTTTACGAAAGAAAAGGTGTACGTGAAAACAGCTTCGAGTTATTACCAATCAGTGAACAATTTGTTTTCAAAGAGTTACGTAAGTTGAATGTATCAAAAAGTACTGGGTTAGACTTGATTCCAGCTAAATTTCTAAAAGATGGTGCGAAGGTTTTATTTAAGCCTCTAAGTTACTTAATGAACCTATCTATCTTGACGAGTACTTTTCCAGAAGATATGAAAATAGCAAAAGTGACTCCACTTTATAAAAAGAAAGATAAAACTGATGTTAGCAACTATAGACCTATTAGTGTTTTAAGCGTAGCATCAAAGATTCTAGAAAAATCGATCTGTGTTCAAATTGAAAGATACTTCAAAGAAAATGATATAATTTATGAATTTCAATCTGGTTTTCGACATGATTATTCGACTGAAACATGTCTAATTCATTTGACTGATTATTTGAGGAGAGAAACTTCCCAAGGGCGCTTTGTTGGTATGGTGCTCCTTGATCTGCAAAAAGCTTTTGATACAGTTAATCATTGCGTCTTATTGAAGAAGTTACAACTAATGGGTTTTGATAAGGCAAGTTTAGATTGGTTCAGATCCTACTTATCTAATCGGCACCAAGTAGTGGCCATTCATGATATTCGTTCCAAACTAATGCCTATAACATGCGGTGTTCCTCAGGGAAGTATTTTAGGCCCAATTCTATTTTCAAGTTATATAAATGATATGTGTACTTGTATAAAAGACTTCAAACTATTATTGTACGCAGATGACAGCGTACTACTCTATTCAAATCCTGATCCTAAATATATTGAGGAAAAGCTCAGTGAACAGCTGTCTACGTGTGTCGATTGGATGACTGATAATAAGCTTTCTTTACACTTGGGAAAAACAGAAAGCATTTTATTTTGTTCTAAAAGTAGTTCTAAAAAGTCATTTGAATTCAAAGTGAGACACAATAATCAAGCAATCAAGAGAAAAGAGTCTGTGAAGTATTTAGGCATTGAGTTGGCTAGCGCAATTTCATTTTCATCTTTAGTAGAATCAGTTGTAAAAAAAGCAAATTCTCGTCTGAAATTTTTGTACAGATATCAAAGTTGTATGGATTTAAAAGCAAGACGTACACTCTGTTTTGCTCTTATTCAATGTTTATTTGACTATGCTAACCCTGCATGGTACAGTAACATAAACAAGTCAGATCAAAAGAAGTTGAAGATTATACAGAACAAAATGGTGAGATTTATCAACTGTTCTGGTCCAAGAACTCATGTTGGCTATAGCGAACTTTCTAAAGCTGGTTTTCTTGAAGTCGACCAAAGATCAAAACAACTCGCATTGCATCACGTGCATAAAATATATCATACTAGGTCGAATCATTATATTCGATCCAACTTCGATCTTGTTACTGACGTACATGATTATAATACAAGAAATAGACGATTCAACTTTAACTTACCAGAAAGAGTAGGTAGTATTGGAAATTCGTTTTATTACAATGCCATAAAACATTGGAATTCCCTTCCCAATGGTGTAAAAGAAATAGGAAACTATGCTCATTTTAAGAGGAAATTAAAGGAATACCTAATACTTGACAGTCAGAGAAGAGAAGTGAATGACATGTTATATGATTGAAATTGTTATTCTTCTGTCGGTTCATACTTTTTCATGTTGTATATACTTATGTTTTCGTACGTTATAGAAATTCTACAAATTCATCATTATTTTCCTCTTCTTCCTTCTCCTCTTTTTCTTCTTCTCCTTCTTCTTTTTCTTCTTGTACTTAATATCATTTCTATCATCAGTTTAATGTTGTTATTATTATCTTTAATAAGTAGTTCTTTTAATTTTCTTATCTGTCTGTAAATATTACTATTTTAATTTATTAATTGTATACATGTCTGTAAGGGACCCCACTGGAAATAAGCTCTCGAGCTTTCGTGGGTTATCCTGTTCAAGCTGACTTATTTTTGATCTGTTATTATTGTATATTGTTGTATGTTGGAAGCTTGTCGAATAAAAATCAATCAATCAATCAACATTTATTCCTATTTCGTGATATCAAGAAATAACTACCATTGCTTTACAACAGAAAATCATTTCTTGATATTACGAAATAGGAATAAATGTTAAAACGGCTTGCCATAAATACGCAGCAATACGCAAGCCAAATACGCAAAGGTGTGACTGAGGCATAGTCTGTGCATATAAAACAATACAATATGCCGTTGTGGTCTTGATTTTCACAACTTTGCCACTGTCGGCTCCTACCAGAATATCTTTGTACATTTTGAAAGCGAGCGCATCGACCTTTTTTTAATAAAGTGGCATCGACCGATGGTGCACTTTGTATTGATGTGTAGCCCGTTATCATAATTTCGTCCTTCATTCATACAAAATCATTTCTCAACCAATCACCAAAATTGACTTAATGATTGCGCTTGGATTACGCCTATCTTCTCTTACCCAGTTATAAGCTATTTAGCGAGCGTGCAAAGCGAGTGAGCAAACAATTTTTTTTTGACAGCTTGAATGAACAAGCACGTTTTTTTGTGGGGGGAGGACTTGGGACTGTAGCCCCCCCCCCCCTCCAAAAAGATGGAGTAAGAAAATATATAGAAAGAATAGAAGAAAGAAGGGAAAAAGGGTGAGAGAAAGAACAAAAATGGTTCATTTCCATACTTTTTAAAACCCTGCCACCGTTTTGTCATGTTTTAATATAATCTGTTGTCAATTGAGCAATTGAGAGATATTTTTTGAGGAATTTTAGAAACATACATTCCTAATTTTTTTAGAAAGAGAAATTCATAACGAAAGTTTTAAGCGTTGTTTTCAAATTTTAAAATTAGTCTGAGGTTACCTTGGCATTTGAAAAGAGCGATTTTGGTATTTTTATATTTATTGTTTGTTTTATTTTTATATTCAAAACTGCAAAAGGGATGTGTATTCGTATTCTTAAATATAGAAACAATCTATTGCAAACGATTGTAGTACTTGTAACTACTTGCGCATCTATACAGCCAAAAATGCCTAGGCGGTACCCGTTGATATGATCCCCTTTTTCTTATGTTAATTGAGAGCTGATTTTATGAGATAACCACATGTCAGTGACCTCGCAGGGAGGTCTAATCCACCCCTGGCCAAACTAGTGCAGATAGGTTTAAATAACAAGAGTATGCAGAAAATTATAGTTATAGCTAATAAATGTGGAAACATCTACTCATTCTAAACGCCCTCTACGATGAGTATAACAAAATGTTTTCGACAGCGTTTTTAATCGAAATGTGTATCAATGCCGAATTACATAAATCATATAAATAATCTGTCATAGAACTATATTATTGTGTTAAAGGAATTTAAAAGGTGGGTAGAACGTGGCATGGCATTTTAAAGGGGAACACGTTCTAGTCTTAAAAGACCACGTTTTTTTTATTAAAATGACTAAAGAAGTCTAAAGAAGGTACATCTATTTGATGACATTGAAAATGACTACGATTACATTTTTTAAAGTGGCACAGTTCATTCTTATTAAATTATGGGGATTTCCCCCCCCCCCCCCTCCCCCTCCGGCTCCGATACCCTTCATTGTGGTAGTAGAAATAGGGAACACTAATAGTTGTGTACACTCATAAGAAGGGAAGCTTGCATTTATTACAAAGAAAATATCTAATTTATTGGATGGAAAGGGGCACTTCTCATACCTAAAAATTCGTACTTCACATAGATGAAGAGGGGTAATTATTATTAGGGGAAAGATACAGTTATCTCAAAAGAAAAGAGGCCACGTGTCAAGGTTGAAGGGGCGTCTATCGGATTTAGTTAACGGTAGTAATCACAGCTTCAAATGGTACTTTTGTAAATAGGGGGAAGCGGCATTCATAACTAAGGGAAAACGGGCCTTTATCAGAAAGGAAATAAATTTACCACTTATCATAAAGGAAAAAAGGGCATTTGCCAAAGTAAATAGGCACTTATCAGAAGTGAAAAGAGGCAATTCTCGCACCTGAATAGGGGCACTCATCAGCGGTGAAATGGGACAGTTAAGAAGAGGAGGAGGCAATTATTATAAAGGAAAAGGGGCACATATTACATAAGAATAGGGGTACTTATCTGCATAAAAGGGGGCACTTTTTGAGTACTCGTAAAAAGGGGCACTGTTCCAGCTTTGTCGACCTTTGTCGAACTAATCTCCTTCTTCTTTTGTCCACATGGAAATGAGAGGTCTAAGTGAATATATCTGCTAAAATTAACGTTTTTCTCACTTTCTTTTGAATTGGTGATGACGGAACGGCAAGCAGAAGTGACGCTAGAGAGGGATTTATTACAAGTATGTAACGCATTGTAATGTAATACATAGTAAATTCATCATTTGGGGCGATAATTTCCATGTTTCACGATGACGCCATCAAAGTTTACCAAACTTTGCAGACAGTTAGCAGACAGTTGGCAGACAGTTGTAAAGTCTAGCGTAGACGGGTCTAGCGTTGACATGTCTAGGAGGTGAGTGCATGAGAACGGGGTCAGAGACTAAAACATTAAAACAAATACTTAAACTGAACATTCATTATCTCTAATACCTTCCAAAGTCAACATAACATCCGAAATTCGAGATTTATGGGCCACTAAAAAGACAACTTAGGGTCATGAATAGATAGATAATCTTTTATTCAATTTTCGCAAAGTCGGATACACATGTGACCACTGTTTGCCTACAGGGGCCTGTTTCATAGATTTTATTACGGAATTATATAACCCCATGAAAAACAAATCAAAATTTTGCAGATCAGCAATTTTAGAAGCTTACTTGAATTATATCGGGGCACTAAAGATTAAAAGAGGGAAAAAATGAAACTTCATTTTATTCAATTTAGCTTTTGAACGTTTATGATATTTTATTTGGGATAAAAAAACGTGTCACAGAAACATAATCCTTTTGTTCATGTTTGTACTGCCGCCTAATCGTCAAGTCATGGTTTCATTTTGTTTCCCTCACAAAATCAATATTTATTTTCCTTGTTCAATGTTCCGTATCCATCTCTCCGTTATTCCAGTCTTTTGTTTTTCCTCTCCCTTTTCGAAATTTCTTTCTTTAATAGTAGGTAATCCGTCGCGTAGCGATCCAACGGATCAAGTTTCTTCTATCTTCTTTTTATAATTAATTTCTTGTTATTCTCTCATGTAAATTTACTAGCCAAATATCTCAATAATGGAAGGAGCTAAAACATGATGTGTCAAGTCAATGTCCAGAAAATAACGTCGAGATTTTTTTCCGAAAAAGTGGTCACGTGACCCTCAATGTTTTCAGACGCGCATGTATTGTTGCGTCACTGCCTTCGCTGCGCGCTCATATCACATCGACACTTGCGCTTTGCATGCTGCATAAAATAAAGATTAGGCCTACTTCTTGATACCTAGTTAAAATGGGATATTCATATTGACGAAATGTGTAGAAAAATAAGTAAAGTTGTAAGTGTTTTAGCTCGTCTTCGACATTTTATTTCGGAATCCAATCTGAAGATGGTATATAATTCAATTATTCTTCCACTTTTCGATTATGCAGATATTGTTTATGATTCGGCGAGCAAGAACACTGACCGCCTCCAAAAATTACAAAACAGAGCCGGTCGTATCATTTTGAAAATTAATCCTTATAACCATGTTTCAAATAACGATATTCATGTTAAATTAGGGTGGAAATCTTTCCATTCAAGACGTAAATTGCATTTAAATATAATGGTCTATAAATCCCTGAACAATTTGGCTCCTTCTTATTTAGAGGAGTCTTTCAAATATTGTAACTATCCATATTCTCTACGATCACAAGGAAATATTAAACTCCCCAAGCCAAAGAGTGAATGCTGCCGTAAAATGTTTGTGTTTAACCCTAATAAGGCCGGGGGGATTATGGCCCCCCCCCCCCCCCCCTCCACGATTTTTCCGATTGCTCGGAAACGCATATGGATGGCGCCCCGCCGCTCGCTGACTTTTTTCTTTCGAGTCTTGCGCAACTTTTAAAAGATTTTTTTTGAAAATCGGACCTACGGTTACAAGGTCACGTGACCTTTTGTCTTCGAAAATCGCTCATTTTGTTGATTTGTGTACAAAACATATGGAAAAGTCATTTTTCCTAACAACAGATCAAACATGGGTTATTGGGTCTTGTTTAAAGTTTAGGTGGTTGTTTTGGGAGTCAAAATAGTTCAATTGTAGTAAGTAATGAAATAAAACAACAAAAACAATGAAATACATAAGTTAAAAAAACAATGAGATAGATAAGAAATTATCAAAACAAGGGATAATATAAGGAATAAGCTGGCTCTTCCAAAACAAATTGTCGTATTATTATTTAGAATGGTCTAATGAATATATGTAGTGAAAAAGAATGCCTAAATATGAATAATATATGATTTACGGGTAAAAATGTGATGTTTATGACTTTATTTGCATAAATTACCATAAATATGCAAATTAGTGCATTTTTCGAAAAATTGAAATTATCATATTATTCTATACACTTCACTTGACATGCGTGCACATTTTGGCGGCAAAAGGCCGCTTTGCGGCCGAGATCCTAAGGGGGGGGGGGGGCATAATGCCCCCCCCCCCGGCCGTACTATGAGTACAATGCCCTACCGTTAAGTATTAAGCTATCAAACCATTTAAAAACTTTTTGCAAATATCTAAATTTAAGAAATCAGTTTTGCTCTGATCTGTAATGGAACATGCTTGGGTTGGGGGGGGGGGGGGGGGGGGGTATTTATACTTTTCTGATATGTTTTAGGTTTTATATGTATTTAAGTTATATTATTTTATGTTGTATTGTTTGTTGTATAATAACTGTTGATATCTTAATTCCTGGACCCCAAGGAAGAACAGCTTTGTTATATTAAGAAAGCTGAATGGGCTATCCAGCCATTCACTATATTATTGATTTTTACTATGTACATGCATTTTCTTTGTATTGTTTTTAATATTGTGATGGAAAAAAAAAAAATACCAATACCAATACCAATAGTATAGTAACAATGACTGCTGTGAGAGACATGGTTGTTTTATACGCTCAAGGGGAGGTTTAATCATGCTATCGCCCCGAGGCGTGCCGAGGGGTGATAGCACGATCATGTAACCTCCCCGAGAGCCTATAAAAACAACTTTGCCTCGAATATTAAAGCAGTCATTATAACTTTATTATACCGAAGAGGGTCATAGAATACATGACTTACAAATCATGGTAATCAAGTTTGTTTACGCTATCGAGACCTGACCCATGTTGCAGTGAGCAAAAGGCCAGGCCAGGCCTCGCACTGTAAACGCGCAAAAGGCCAAATGCGAGGCCAAACCGCGGCCTGGCCCCGCAATTTCTCACTGTAAACGCACCAAATGCGTGGCCAATTGCGCGGCCTGGCCCGGCCCCGCAATTTTGTCACTGTAAACGGGGTCCTAGTCCTAATAGGGTGTCTGATCGCGCACCACTCGAGTTTGTGTGCTAAAATCCTTCCCATTGAGATTGCATGCATATACGTAAAATGCCCAAACCGGTCAATAGTCTAAAAGGCTATTGACCGGTTTTGGCATTTTACGGGAATGGCTAAAATCACGACTCCAATTTCGACCAATCAGATGGCTGGATCTCTAAAGTGAGGTATATAACAATATTTACTCCATTTATCCATCCATCCAAAAGATATTTGATATAGCGCCTTTTCCTTGCATTTACAAAGCGCTGCACACACGCAATTTTAAATGGCGCCCATGTCGGCGCATGCGCACTCTTGTGACCGTGAAAGGGTATTTAACAGTGCAGACGTACTGTATCTACTGAGATTAATATCAGGATATAAAAAGGAACTCTCGTTCTATCGATTTCCTAAATATAAATGTGAAAAATGTTCACCAAGTTGTTGAAATCGCTGTTTTAAATGACACTTGCAAAAAATTCTTCATTAGCGCTGCTGCGAGTCGATACCAATTTCCGTCCACTCAATCTATAGTTCATCGCATTTTCCCCGGTCTCCAACAGGAAAATTCCTCTGTGTGGCCATGCCTCGACCCATTGTTCATGGTCGTACAGAGGGATTTTTCCTGTTGGGGACAAGGGAAAATGCAATGAATTATTACAAATTTGTTTCATTTCTTTGTTGGTTTTTTTTTATTTTGGGGGGCTGCCCCGAACCCTAGCCTCTGCTGCGTACAGTCATGATTAAGTGGCAAAGCAATGGCCATGCCTCAAACCATAATGCATGGCCGTACAGAGGAATTTGTCCTGTTGGGGACCGGGGGAAAATGCACAGAATTATTGATAATTTGTTGCGTTTTCTTTTGTTGTTGTTTTTTATTTGTGGGGGCTGCCCCCTTTGCTAGCCTCCGCTGTGTACATTCAAGGTTCAGTGGCAAAACAATGGCGTAGTAACTGTGAGGCCCCAGGATCGAAACCGTATCGATGTGCTATATTAGTGCCCTTTTGTGAAGCATTGATCCTCATTACTGGCAGTTATGACTTAAGGACGTATGTCCCCTAGTTGATAAGCATAGGAGCATACACATGCGTTAGCAGTCACGCAAAACAAACACTCGCCAATTATTATTTAATAAAACATGAGAATGTATTCTAGTATCTAGATCTATTAGGAATAAATCATTGTCAAAATCATTCTATGAATCTTTTAACAAGAATTATTCCACCTTTATGACCAACAGTGTAATGTGTCTTTAAGAGACTCTTGAAATTTGTTACAGTATCAACCTGCTTAAAGGTGAAATTCAAAGAAAATCACAAATATGTCAACCAATGTATCACTAGAAACTGGTAAGCTAACATATGGCCATCGTACAAGTTTTAGGTCAACTACATATCGGGTGATTTATAAAAATACAAATACAACCACCTCCATAGCAGCTGGGATATACGAGAGATTCGCCGGAAAAATAACGATGTTTTAATGACGTCACTATATGGACCAAAACTGCCCAAGCAGACGACATCCTATAGAGAATGAACATAATTGCAAGGCTATTATTTCTCAAATTATAATGAGTTTAGTGTATGTAAATGTAATGGCATGTCAAAACATTCAAAGGGGGATATGACCTGATTCTGGTAACTAATATCTTTTGCTTGTAAATACACAGGATAGGAGTTAATTAACAATCAAAGAAACCAGACTTTCAACTTGAAAACCCCCCGGAATGATATTGAGGACGGCATTTGTTCCCGCTTGAAACGCCGAACATACCCCGGTGTGTGCAGCTGAATATACAATGGCGTCTTATTTTGTTTACAAGCGACAGATACCTTTATTTTTGTATCGCTGCATTTGTCATTAAAAAAAACATGCGCGAGGTTTAGAGTGAGACTAGATTATACATTTAGCCTGACGGTAGTGAAGTAAGAGAAAGAACTCAAGAGAAGATGAAAACACTGGCACTGAAAATGTGTGAGATGTCATGGGACATCGTCTGCTTGTGCAAGTCATGTCCATACTGTGATCTCACACATGTCAGCAGCGTTCGGAGAGCTCTTCAGATGCTATGCCGGGGCTGTATTTAAGCGTTTTGTAATTTATAATAATTATTACTTCGAATGTTTCCAAGCATTGAATTTTGATAACCTTGTCGAATTAAAGTTTCAACTTTGCAATAATGAAAATAAAGTTAGTTTTTAAAATCAATGAATATCTACTTTAAGAAAACTAGGTAATTTATTCCATAACTCCTGCAGCTGCCAGTTGAAAACATCTCGTACCATAGTAACGTGTTGATATTAAGGAAGGAACTAACAATGATTTTGACTGAAAGCGAAGGTTTCTTGCCGGGCCATATTTTGTTTCCAATTGTTGTAAGTAATCAGTGCCTAATCCTTGCATGCAAAAGAACACCAATGTCAAAATCTTGGAATCTATTCGTTGTTTTACTGGAATCCAATGGTGTTTTTCTAAAACTGGGCTAAGGTGATCTCTCTCTCTCTCTCTTACACACTCTCTCTCTCTCTCTTTCCTCTCTCTGAGTAACTGTACTAGGAATAAAGAGGTTGATTTCTTGAAAGTTCGAAAATAATTTGTCCGCTTTTTCATTCTTTTTTTACTCAGTTTGATAAAAGAAAAACAAAACTTTAAAAAATGGCTCTTCAAATGCCCTCATAAAGAAATGGCTATTATAGAGGTTGGTCCAAATTTTCATGCGACATGTTTGTATAGTCCCGTGTACACATATTAGTGTACAATGCATGTGACTTTCAACAAGACTGACCCAATTTGTTATCATTTTGATGATTCCAAATCCTCTTTACATTAAATCTTACGCCCTACATTATCAGCCTTTTCCAATCACTATTAGACAATTCTTTCACACTAGAATCGTATATGAGCAGACTTCTACTTCATTTCTCCTGTTATGCAAACATAGACGTGAAAGTGTCACCTACCAAGGCTGTCACAGACACATACTGATGTTGACTTATGGCACGTTACGCCCGTCATAGACAGTGTCATTCATTTCGCTATTCATGTAACTATACATACAGCTCGCCAATGATATACCAATGGACCCCATTTCACAAAATTTTCATCAGTGACAAATGACAGTTTTTGTTATAAGCTAGTGAAATCATTGCTTCTGATTGGTTATCAGCAGATTTGTGTCTGATTTTTTTTCATTGAAAAAAAGGCTTTGTGAAACGGGTCCCTGAAGTTCACAAGCCGTATGCATTAATCTTAAATTTGCAGTGACCAACAACAGGCAAGAACATGTTTATTATTTGAGGAAGATTTGTTTAATACAAAGGAGATTCTGAGTGACGAATCGAAAGGTAGGCTTATAGTTATATATTTCGGTTTTTATGTGAGTTATTCTGTTATGACAGATAGATTTTATTATACATTTTGTATCAATGAGAAGATTAGTTGTAGTTTGATGTTCACTAATTCTTTTCTTTTGGTGGTGCTTATAAGCCATTAAAAACTTGAGCAATGTTTCATCCTTATATATTACTCCTTCGGATATTATACAAATATTGACCGATTTGAGGGGCACGTTTAAAGCTATTGCCCCAGGTGGTATCACCACTATACTGTGCCCTAAAACGAAGTCGAGAGGCATAGTGCAGTGTCGAGAATACCAAGGAGCAATAGTTTAACCATTCGTAGTAGGTCCATGGTTTAACCACGCCCCAAATATAACCAGTCATTATTTTGTTTAATATACCGCAACTCCCGTGTCAATTTTCAGAAAAGAGATATTTTAACAACACATGCATGTCAACATGGATTTATTCGTCCCCTGCGTGTGAATGGTCGCCCCAAAAAATCAATCTTTGCATTCGCGATCCAATTTACACTAAATTGACATGTGTGAACTTTTTTTGTTTTCATAGGTTTTTATTCTATTCTCCTCATAAATAACATTTACAAAACTACAAATAATCTACACATAGCAGGCGCGGATCCAGGATTTTCCAATATGGGGGGGGGGGGGGGGGGCCGGAAATTCGAAATCCGCGCAGACCGTCATTTAAACTTACCAATACTGACAAGGTCATATTAGAAGCACTGTACTTTAATAGTGTACTGGTACCTACAAACGGGCACAATTATTTTGGAAAGGGGACATGCTCACGTCACATCTCTTGTCCGATATCAACATTCCCTGTTTTCAAGTTATGCTCGCGCGCAATTTTTTTGACATTTCCATCAGTGGGGGCTGAAGCCTCTTGCCCCAATATCTATTTCCTGGTTTAATAATTTGGCGAGCGAGCGAAGCGAGTGAGCGGAAATTTGAGCTTATGTATGTTGTGAAAGTGTTAATTGTCACCAAAATATACGAGATAAGATATAACAAATGCATATTGGTAATTTTTAAATTTTCGGGGAAAGAGAGGCTGCAACCCCATCCCGCATTAACTGCAGGTGTTTTGAAATCAAATCAGACTCCCCAAAAAAGTATTAACCAAAACGCACGAATCCAGTTTCAAAAATCAAAAAATGTCAGCTTCAGAGGGGGGCACATCACCCCTCAGACTCCCTCTAAAAGTATTAACCGAATCGCACGAATCCAGGTAAAAAAAAAATCAACTTCAGAGCTAGAGAGGAACCCCCCACACACACAAACACACACACACCCCCTGTGCGCGCAAGCGCGAAATTAACGCTGGCGCTAATGCGTAAGCAGGGGCGGCGGAGCTATTTCCAAAGTGGAAAGCACCAACAAAAAAGGGCACCTACAAAGCGAAATCTCAAAGCGAAAATATACATTTTTGTAGACATTGGTATATACCCTTTCATTGTGATTCCATTATCAGGGACGATTTCAATATTTGTTTTTCTTTATATCTTATACAATATATTGCTTAAGCATCACCCTTTCGGCTGGGTGTGATTGTCTGAATATTCATTTGCGAGCGAGCAAAGCGAGCGAGAAAAAAATGTAAGATCTGTAAGGTCGCAGAGTGAAAAATTACATCTTATAAAGAGGAAAAAACCAAATCATGATGGGGTTATAAGCATCACGGAAGACTGAAAAAACTTTTGTTTTAAAGTGACATATAATTGTATCATCTATAAATGCGAGCGAGCGAGCGAGCTTTAGGGGAAATTACTCTTAGTCGCTTGAAATTAGGTGCAAGCCTGATGATGAGAGGTTAAGGGGGACACTTATCGAAAGGGATAAAGACACTTATTAGAAAAGAAAAGGAGCATGTGTCAAGGTACAAAGAGTAATTATCAAAGGTTCAAACGAGGCACTTCTTACACCTGAAAGGAGGCACTCACCAGAAATGAGATAGGGCACTTATGAGTATGGGAAATGGGCATTTGTCGACGGAAAAGGGGGCATCCATCAGAAATTTATTTATCAGAGGTGAAAAGGGGCATTTATGAAAAGGGGATAGGTCCCTTATTAGAAAGGAAAAGGGGCACGATTCAAAATAAAAGGGCAGTTAGCAAAGGTGAAAATGGGCACCCATCATAGATGAAAAGAGTACTTATCAGGAGGGGGAAGGGGTACTTTTCGAAGTAAAACGAGCATCTCTCAGATTTGAATAGGGGCAATTATCGGAGGTGAAGAGCGCACTGAAGTGAAAAGAATTAACTTCTCATATATGAAAATGGTCATTTACCAGAGATGAAAAGGGACACTTTTTATTTATGAAGGGCCTCATTTTTCTAAATACCCCTTATCAGATAGGAAAGGGGGCACATGTGTTGATGAAATGTGCGCTTATCCGAGTTAAAAAGGGGAAGGGGCACTTCTTTACAAAGTAAAAGTGGCCCTTTGGGGGGTACTTGAAGAGTGGGGCGAACTTTGCTCCCTACCCCTGCCACCCGCCCCATCATCTGAAAATCCAAAATGATGTTGTAGGGGCCGGGCGCGGCTTTATCATGAGTGCTTTTATGTGAACCTCTTTTTTATAAATATATTATGCTGAATTCCGACCCAGATTGCACACTCTAAAATGATAGTATGATCATCCTTGCAGTTCACGTATGCACCCCTTCCTCCTAATCCATCGTTACCGTCACTGCCATTTACGTATGGCCGGCCGGCGTATTTTTTATTTACACGCTAGCGAGGGGAATTTCTCGATTAATTCCAATGAAACCGCTTAAAATTCTAATGAAACCGCTCGCGAAGAGTCTAGCCTGGATCGGAGAGCTCGCTAGTGCTATACGCTAGTGTGAATTTACATCCAGGGAGAAAGTTTGCTTAACTTTTTCTTGAAACACTTGAACGGTTATGGAAACTGTTTGTGTTTTCTAATCTCCAAATATTAATATTATTATGCATCAAATATAAAACATTGATTTCTACTGTGATATGTAAAGGCACGAACTTACGTTAAAACATACACATTTTTTTTGTTTTTTGTAACCAAGAAGGTGCACCATGGTAATACATTTTAACAAACACATCAACATGTTACCTAGACAACTCATCACCATAGCCATTGTAAAACCATATATAAATGATACATGTAAAATATAGATTGAAGCAATTCTCGTCAATTGGCTGTATCCTGAGTGTGATTTATATAATGGATTTTGAGTAACATTTGCATCTACCTGTAGTTGAAGAATAGATACAGTATATAACATCAATTAAATTGGAGTTCAATTGGAAGGAAGTAACGAGGAATATTAAAGCAAGGGAGACTGGGAGATGAGGAAAGCAGGCAGTTAGAAATTGAGAGATTACTCGCGAGATAGCCTTGCATTAATGAATCCTTTATATAATGTTGTCTTGAGAGAAAGTAGACGATTTTTTTTAAATTGGAGA